>CAJNDV010033085.1:33950-47695 GCA_905221635.1 Symbiodinium sp. CCMP2456
AGGTAGGTAGGTAGGCAGGCAGGCACGTAGGTGGGTATGTGTGTGTATATACATATATATATATATATGCCTATACTGGATCATGTCAATACCATGGCTTTCGTCCGCCAGGCAGATGCCATGATGAAACGAGGGCACGCACGGCAGACGAACCAACGGGAGGACTGAGCCTGGGGGTTTGGGTTGTACTGCAGGATGTAGGGTTTGGGGTTCAGGGTTTACTGTTTGGGAGTCTGTAAGTGCCTGCTGCGGCTCGGCTTGACGATGCGTTCGAGTTTTGAGCCAGGTTCGGTTCGGGCGGGATAGGCAGGAGTTTCTGCGAAAGCCCACCCACCAGCTCCTCTCAGGAACGACGTGGTGATGGAGAGCATTGGCCGGGTTCCCAACATGCAGCCTTGTGCGTAGTTGGGGCCGAGAGGAAACTAAACTCTTCCCAGACTGCGCGCTGGAACCTGATGTGTCGACGCATTTGTAGCCCTTGACTGTTCTTGATCAGCAAAACTGACAAAAACCCCCCCAAACCTTGGGGTCACCAGCAAAAAGCTTCTGAGATCATGTGGGAGTTTCCGAAAATTAGGGGTACCATATTTTGGGGCCTTTACAATAAGGATCCTATTATGTAGGGTACGATATTAGGGTCCCCTATTTTCGGAAACCCTAAACCCTAAACCCCTATTTTCGGAAACCCCCATGGTGCCGAGGCCTTCTTTGGTCCAGCAGGCCGCCTTGGCCGCCAGCTACGCGGCACAGGCAGAGGCAGGAGGCATGGGGCCCAGCGCTTGCAAGGCTGGGTGGATATATATATATATATATATTTATATATATATATATAGTGTAGTAATTGTAATATACTATGGTATATTAGTGGTATATTATTATAGTATGTCAAAATATTCTACTGACTCGGGGCATCGCTGGCATTCTGCATGAGGCGTACGCCAGCAGTTTGTGGCGTTTGTAGCACTTCGCACAGGGCTTCTGGACAAGATTTGTTTCGTGAAAAGCGAACATCGCAAGAGAGCAGTACCTACAAGAGTCGAGCCAGTATAGTCAGCATATTATACTAGAATATGCAAAAACATACTGTGACATTCTGTCATCTACCATAGTATACTACAATATATACTTGATTACAACACCGGCCCCCCGAGGTTCCTCCCCGCTGGATCGACGAGGGCTGTCGAAGTCCTCGCTTGGACCAGCTGAGGTTCGGTCACCAGGGGCTCCGGGACTCGATGTAGGCACATGAATAGCGTAGAACCCGAAACGATGAGGATGAGGATCATTGTGAGCATGGTCATGATGTTGGCGGCGATGATGGAATATGATGGCGCTGTGGTGCTGTCCGAACTATGGACATGTGACTAGGTTAACGTGCAACGGTGATCCACCCTGCAAGCCTGTAAACGAGACGTGTAAGCCTTTTGACAGGCTTTTGTTGCAGTATCTGAGACTACCATTCGGCACGATGGAAAAAGTAGAAAAGCTCAGTCAACTGTTGAAAAACGTTTTGGACATCCCCGTGGTGTGTTCGACCGCTCTCGCTGTGTGGGGCTTTCGAGGTCGTCTCTTTGAGGCTTCTAGCACGAACAACATCACTGTCCATAGTTCTCCGAAGTAGCTGCAGCGAGGTGACTTGAGTGTTGAGAGGGTTCGTGGTACCCGCATAAAACTCATAGATAGATCCTCAAAGGAACTCTGCCGCATTAATGTCACCTTCCGACACGCAGGTGCAGAATCGAGCCAGGAGACATGGCATGAAGTCGAAGCCTGTTTTCCGTTCTGAAAAGCTGAATCAGGTGGAGGATTTGTTAGTCTGAATGTTTGACTCATGTTGCCACGCTTTGCTTTCCCTCTCTTCTTTGCGAGGCGCATTTGAGCCCCTTTGAAACACTGGCTGCGGCCTCGGTAGAGAATTAGCTCACTGGTGTGGGGTTTAGACTTTAGGGCCGAAGGAAGTTGCATCGCAGTGACCCTGCAAGTCCATATCACAGCCCATTACTATAGCATGTTATAGTACAACATTGGAACTTGGTGCTTGACGGTACTGGGCTGCATACTGGACGCAAGCGCAGGGCCAGCAGCGAACAAAGTCCAGTACATGGGAGGTTTAGAAAATTAGGGGCCCCTTGCAAGACCCGACAGAGTCGGATCCTTATTGCAGGAAACCCCTACATAAGGTACCCCGTAATTCTACAAGCACCCACCACATGGGAGTTTCCGAAAATAGGGGACCCTAATATAGTACCCTAAATAGTAGGATCCTTGTTATAAGGACCCCTAAATAAGGTACCCCTAATTTTCGGAAACCCCCACATAAGGTACCCCGTAATTCTACAAGCACCCACCACATCTCTCCAGTCCAAGCTGTACCCAGGTCGTGGAAAGGCGCCGTGCTCGTGCAGTCAAGGAGGCAGCAGAAGCAGCTCGGTGCGAAAGAACCAAGGTTTAGGGGTTTCGGGCATATAAACGCTGACATATGTGTGTATATATATATATAATAATAATAATAATAATAATAACGATAATATATATATATATATATATATATATGTGTGTGTGTGTGTGTGTGTGTGTAGAGATGTATACGTATGTGTATGTATGTACATATATATATATATAGTGATAGAATATACGTACATATATGTGTACATATAGACATTATATATGTTTGTTTATAACTCATAGTACATGATGTAAGATACCATGCACAATAGCAAAATATCATCGTCAGGGTTTCCGGCTGCAAGGGTTTAGGCGTCTTTGTGTGTTTCCGGGATCAGGAAATTCATCAGACCTTGAACTCCTGAGTTAAGCCCCTATAAACTTAAAGTATGGTATACACCCAAACCCTAGCATAATTCTTAAGGGCCCGATATTAATTATGAGTCTTAAGCTGCTGATGAGGTGACCGACGTTCAAAGACTGGCTGATGCACGGATGGAAAGACACCCACTTACGGATTCTGTGATTGCAAGAGTGTGCTCAAACATCCCCCAAGCCTCTTGACCCAGAGCCGCATAAACTCATCAGAGTGATGAGTAAATGACGAGAACTCACTTCTCAAGACCCGTCCGGAGTAGCAGAGTGGCAGAAGCATCGCGCTGTGTTGTACTATAGTATATTACAGTTTATCGTGAATATAGTATACTCTAACATATTAGTGTATAGTACAACATGTTAAAAAACAATAGCATATTCGAGTAGATTGAAGCAGAATCAGTATCCTACAGCTCAAAGCTGCAAGGCCAGGAGGCGGCTGCCGGACCAGGGGGTCCCAGCAACGAAGCACGAGGAGATGAGGCCTCTCTGCAGGGCTCCGGGCCCATGGGCTTGTATGAATGTACTACATATAGATATACTAGGATATAATGCTATAGATATACTAGGGTATACTATAGATATACTAGGGTATACTATAGATAGACTAGAGTATACGATAGTATGCTGTAGTAATAGTATATTCTAAGATCTCATAAGGTACTATAATACCGTAGAAGCCGGAAAGCTGGAACATCAATATACTCATGCGCTTAAGGTAAAGCATAAAAAGGAATCCTAGCACTAATCATCCTAAATCCATGTGCCAACTTACTGGGGCTCATAGTAAACTATAACACATTAAAACATATGAAAATAGACTGTAACATATTACTCAAGATCATCATGTACTTATACCACAAGACATTAAAAACATATGATAAGGTCCTATGAGATGGAGCTTCCGGGTCCTGCTGATTTTCCTGTCAGGCCGGAGACGCCTTCGTACCCTTCGCCCTTCAAGGAGTGGGGCTCTCGGGCTCTGAAGATCAAAGTTAGTATAGGGGCCTTCATAGTTACCTATACTATTTTGGGGGCTCCCTAGTCTATATATAGTATAATATACCCCCGAAACCCTATTTTAATTATTTACAGTAAAGGCCCGAACGTTGGAAACCCAATAGCCTGAATCCTTAAGAGTAATGCATGAGGAACCCCAGCACTGATTGTCCTTAATCCGGTTTCCAACTTTCTGGGGTTCACCATAGACCCCTAGGCTCGAAAGGAGGGAACAAAACTTCCCTTTGGCTCTATGTTTGGCCTTCAGATCACCAGCCCTCTCGATGTAGGCCCGAACAGCTAGATTCAGGGTGGCGGCTGAATTGCAGATGATGTATTACTCCGTCAGCGCAGCCACTTGCTTCAAGGCTTATAAGAGTGCCAGCTGATCCTGTGAGTTTCCCATATGGTTCCTGCACCCAGCCCGCTAGATTGGATTGGCAGCACGCCCACACACTGGGGACGTCGAAGCTGAACGAGAAGTTGTAATGACTAACCGCACTACATGCTACATGAAATGCAACTTGCAACTACTACCAAAGGCTTGATCAACCCTTAATAGGAGTGAACCGGCCCAGCTAGTGAGGCGCGTCCTGAAGGGTTGTGTGGGGTGCGCTAACTCATTATTTCGGCTTCCAAAACATGGACTTCCCTTTCTTTTGCCGGTGCCTCCGGGACTTCCTTCGTCCTGACTGGGCCCACGACCTGGATCTTGATACGGAGGTCCTGGTCAAGGCTGACTTTCGGTAAGGTCATAAGGCTAGCGGTGCAAGGTTTAGGGTTGTTCAGGGTTTAGGTTTTTAGGGTGTTTAGGTTTTAGGGTGCGTGTCGTGAGAGAGTCCTTCAGAAAGGGTGTTTGTGGTAGTGGTGTTGTGCAAGGCTGATGTGTCTTCCATGGTGATCCGTAGTCCACAGCCCGAAACCTTGCACCCCTGAAGGGGTTTGGTTTCGGTATCCCATGGTCGATTCATTTGGGGAAGCATATCTGAAGGGGTTTGGTTTCGGTATCCCATGGTCGATTCATTTGGGGAAGCATATCTGAGATTGAACAGACAAACTTTTGTTGCGAACCGTATGTATATGAGGTATGTCTAGCCACATCCCAGCAACAGAGCTTGGCGGTTTTGAGAGAATCGCCCATGCGCCAGCCACTGAGTGGAGTGGCAAGCAGCAGCAGCAGCAGGAGCAGCAGGACTAGTAGCCAGCAGAAGTGGCTGTAGTGGTAGTACCAGTACTAGTATGTAGTAGTCACTAGTAGTCGTGGTGGTAGTCGTCGTCGTAGCAACAACAACATGCAACAACAACGACAACACAATACCTGTGTTCAAGAGCATGTTTTGCAATTTTGGCATCGTCGATTAGATAGCATTAGCAATATCGTTTTGTTAATTTTGCGGCCATTTCATTCTTGAGCGTGGTGGTGCTGTTTTTTCTATTTGAGCAGGTACGCCAGCCTTCGGGGACGATGGCCTTTGAGGAAGAGCTGCCACTCTACACCACGGCGGGGTCGTGGATGTGGGGTATGGTGAACGCCGGTTCTAGCATGCCTGCATATTATATCATAAAGAGTTTTTGGGTACCGTACATGAGCATGTAAGTAAGTGAGAGAAGCACATTTACGATGTCCCCAAGGTTGCCGTACTTGCCATGCGATTTTTTTGTGGCAGGCATTTGCTCGTATTTGTATTGCTTTGTGGATGCAATCATATCGACGCAAGGCGGATGTCACCCCAAAGAAACTGCTAGCACTTCTTACACGGCGTTACTCGGTCTCCTCCTTCCGATTGTGCCTCACCGGAGGTGAAAGATGTGCTGTGGAAGCTTTCTGCCGCTGGCTTTGGGCCACCGGCACGGATGACTCTTCTCCGAGGGAGCGAAAAGTTTTCGGGCCGCTTTGGTGTTCTCAGGGCATGTTCATCATCATACGGCCCGGGGGTCGAAAATTCGGGTGTAGAGCGTGGTACAGCGGGGTACTTCCCTCATCATGGGCCCTGTGCACGAGATCGGGGGCTTCATGGACGAAGCCTTGCATGGAAATCGAGCTCCACCTCCCAGGGTAGCTAAACGCAGATCGGGGGCTGGGGCGGTGCAGGGTTAGGGTACCCCTAAACTCTAAAGTTCAATCATGGTTGCCCTTTTCGATGCGCCGTGCTGTCGGGCTGGGGAAGCTGATGCAAAAGTTGTGGCCTTCACAGCCTGATTCTTTGCGAATTACCCTGCGAGGAGTTGGTTGCATTTCTTTGAGATGCTAACTAAGGCTGACGATCAATGCCGCTTGGCCCCAGCCTGTGATTGGGCGATTTTGCGAGTGCTGTTCGTGGAGGTTCAGGGGCCCGGCCTGTGTCCAGCATATCCTGGGTAGTATTAGGGAGACCCCTTAAACGGGGACCCTTCTTAACCCTACTCATGGCTCTCTTAACGGGGACCTGATTGAGAGGGTCTATATTTATTCACCAAGGGTCACCCTAATCCTAACTCCTAGCAAGCACCGTCGTTTGTATACACGTAAAAAGTACGCGGGCCAGCTATGACCACGGACGCTGTCCCTCTGACGCTCTTGCAATCAAAATGGACGAAGCCTAAGATGTTATGTAGACTACCCTTGCAAAGTAATAAAAGAAACATACTCAAGTGTAGCACATCCTGCCATCGATGCACCATTTTGGCAGTGCAGCTGTGCCAGAATAGCCTGGTTGTACTGCAGGCAGCATGACGGTCTTATAGTCTATTGTTACTACAGTACTAGAAAGATAAAGCGGAGGGTAACGGAATTGTAGACTGGTAGAGTGAGGCTTTCCCTAGCAACATAGCGACTTGTGTTGAACTCAAAGGCAATGTGTTAATCTATTTGACCATGGATCTTGTACCTTTCTCTGGTCTGGTTCAGAAACATAGTGTCATACAACTATCCACTCACAAGTTACAGCAGCTTGCAGTATCACTCTACATTAACTGTGGTTGCTACTCCGAAAAAGATCCAAAAAACTTATAAGATTTAGGCATATTAAGCCATACTACACACACGCACCCGTGCAAACACAGAGCTCAGGCGTCGTTGGGAGAGGCGGGCCTTATCGAAGGAGCCAGGGAGCTTGCCTCCTTGATTCAGAATGTGGAGTTTTCGGCCCTTTCAAACCCTCCGCTAGTCTGCAGAAGAGTGTGCCTCAGTTATCAAGCGATGATGCCAGCACACAGCGGTTCACGAGGCGGGGGGGTGGGGAGTTTTTTCGCAGGAGACGAGCTCCTCCTTATACGGGGCAGAGGGAACTACACCTACACTCGCTGCCAGAGCAGCGAGCTAGCCAATCACTCGCCTCTTGGTGTGCGGCTCCATTTCATCCCTTTGCTTTTTGTTCGGGTTCGGTTCTCCCCCGAAGAGCTGGCTTGGCGGCTTGTTGAGACAATCTGCCCGCATCATGTAGAGCAGAAGTCCTTTCGGTCTGGCATTTTGGCTTTGCCGGGTTGTGATTAGGTTCAGGATCCTAAGCCCGAAGCCCTATACCCTAGTCCTCGCGAAGCAGGAGGCAAAAAATCCTAAGCCATCCTTGACCAGACTGGCTTTCAAGACATAGGCTTACGTGGACCCTGACCGAAACGAGTTCTAAAAAAGACACCAAGGTTCAGGATCATGCTCCTAGGCTCCACCGAGACCGGCAAGAGCTCCTTCCTGAACCAGGCTGCTACGTCGAAGCCTCCTAGGTTGCTGTAGGAGTTTGCATAAATTTGTAAGAGTACACCCTTATCGACTTATAGACGATGTATAGCGATACTGTAGCTACCATAATGTACATGAGTATACGTACCCCGAAACCCCAAGCTGGTCCGGCCCCTACATGAAGTGCTCCGCTTTGACATCTTGGTAGCTTTCTGGGCGTGATTATCCCACCAATCCCAGGGCGGGTGTGTTCGGAATGCTGCTGCATTTCCGCCTGGAGAAGCAAGCCTTGTTGCAGCCGATGAATTATTAGACAAAACAACCTGTACCCACTCGTGTTTTTTTTGCAATTTTAACGGTTTGATTGCGCATGTACACGCACTTCTGCACTCACATATGTACCTGAACAAGTGCATGTTCCATTCACGAGGCAACACGTTGCACCTTCGACCCGGTGTACGTCACCACGATAGGCGTGGACTTTGCCAACTGCAAGTTTCACGCAGACTTCTTGATGAAATCTACGAAAAATGAGGGGTTCGAGCATAGAGGTGTCCTTCTCGAGCTGCTACAATTTTTTTCTAGCCTGCTGATAGTTTTTTCAGCCCCCAACTGTTCCCCAAATCCGAAGATGAAATGCTCTTGGAGCTCCTGGCCGAGAGCTAAGGAAGGTTTTGGTACCCTGCGACTTCAGATGCTGGACACTTCTGGGCAAGAGCGCTTCCGGGTGCAGACCATCTCGCTTAGCCGCAGAAACTGCGACGCGTGCCTGAGCGTGCTTGCCTGTCTTGAAGACGTTTGTGTAGATGCGGAGCCGATGCAAGATGCAGTGCAGTAGTAACTAGGCGAGACAGACGCGCATAGATACCACTTTGTCCCTGAGGTACTTGGTGTTCTTCAACCGTACGCGGCGCGAGACATTTGATGTTCTTCCACAGTTCCTGCGTGATGCGAACTCCATGGGCGTCAGGCGCCCGGAGATGATCACAGCCATTATCGGAGCCTTTGTCGTGAACCACCGGTAGGGAGTATTCTTTCGCTTGCTGCGAACACTAGTGTCTGTGGAGTACTACATTTTGGGTTTTGTGTCTTTTAATGCGCCGGATTCTATGCGAAAGCAGGGCAAGGGCATTACTGCATGAAGTCGTAGTTTGGCACTTCGTGCGCTCGGAATGGGCTAGGAAGTCCGCGCTCGGCGGAGCACCACGTCACGTGAACGCAGTGCCTGTTTACAAGGCTCAGTCGATCGGAGAACGCAGGGGGCCCTGCCGCAAAAAACAGGTAGCGAATGTGATTCATGAACTTGAAGTGTGGTGTTCCTCTACAGGTTAGCAGATGCGTGGTATAGGGCGGCAGTCACCAACAAATCCATATGCCGCTACGACGGCAACAATGCCTAGGGCATTTAAACTTTAAGCAGATGTGATTGAACCATCCTTGGTTCTGTACCCTCAGAACATCTTAGAACCATAGACACATGATAAGAGCCCCGAAACAAGAACCACCCATTTCTCGTTCAGGTTCCTAAGAGCTCAACCAGCCTCGGCCTAAAAGCCTGCTCCACCCGCCACCACACCTACAATTGCCAGACCTGGCTCATTTTGGCTCGTTTGCAGGGACAAAGTCCTGGGACGTGACATACATGAGGACGAAAGATGGTGGCGGCACATCCGCACGCAATAAGAACGCTGGATAAGTTTGGCGGAGCCAGCGATCTGATACCAAACGCTAAGGCGGCAACCGCCGCGACATGAGAGGCGCATCAACCACCCAAGAACCCGCTCAGGAACCCACACGGATCTGGAGGCGGTAGTCTCCAGTGAGGAGGCAAAGGAGTTTGCTGACTCTTGCGGCGCAAGCTACCACGAGGCTCCACACGGCTTTCGGATATGTCAGGACACGTTCAGTGTACAGTGCACTGTGCTTATTGCCCATCTTCGCTTAGCGTAGAGGCATGGTTAAGAAAACAAATGTCTTCTTCCGGATCAAGCACATTTGCCGAGACACCGTTTCATCTAGTTGCCAGCACAGCGTTTTTGCACAGTGTGAATACTCGCTGGAAGAGACTTGATCTGTTGATCTGCTCATCCACAGCACAAACTCCCAGATGCCACAGCACCTTTCATCGTAATTTTGAGCATGTTGCGTGGACCGGCAGATGCTAAGTGCTTGCGGACGAAACAGCAGAGGGGCCCGGCTCATCTCAACTTCCCAGAGGTCGGACTCGGCAAACTTCTTGCAGAGTCGAAACGGGGTGCCTGGATTAATATAGGGGCCTGAATAGTTACCTATACTATTTTGGCGGTTCCTTATTGGTATAATGGGCCCCAAAACCCTTTTCTAATTATGATTAAGGCCCCTACATTAGGCAAGTCTGTTGAGGTTCCTGGGAACTTGCCAGCTTCATGTCATGTTTTGTGCTTCTTTGGGCCTTGCCTTTAAGGCTTTAGGGGGCTCTAAACCTTAGACCCTAAAGCAGGTATAGGCAGCTTGAGGTGTCACGCCGACTTATGCAACTATGGATCCTCGCCTGGCTTGTCCGAGTTGTGAGAGTGTAAGCCCTAAACCCTAAAACCCTAAACCCTAAACCCCACTACCCTAAACCCTAAGCCACGAAGCCCCCTCCACTCCCGTAAAGCAGGTATGCTGTGCGGATGAGACATCAGTGAGCCAAGCTGTTTTCAGTATTCTCGACCAGCTCGTCGAGTCGGAGCTGGAACACCCCCTTGTTGCACTTGCTTAAAGGGTTTAGGGTTTAGGGTTTAGGGTTGCTTAAAGGGGAGGGGGGGGGGTTCAAAAGTGAAAGCTGCGCTTAAAGACGTCCCCCCCGCTCCGTCCTCCAGCTTGCTTGTCTCCGCCCGGATAGGGAGAAATACGGTGAATATGAGATTCGGCCTCAGTCGTCCTCGTTTTGGGTATGCAATGAGATTCCCTACTCTAGCGATTCTTAAGGCC
This sequence comes from Symbiodinium sp. CCMP2456, assembly GCA_905221635.1. Taxonomy (NCBI): domain Eukaryota; class Dinophyceae; order Suessiales; family Symbiodiniaceae; genus Symbiodinium; species Symbiodinium sp. CCMP2456. The sequence continues at coordinate 44,380 of CAJNDV010033085.1, forward strand.
CTCAAACTGGCCCTTCAAGAAGCCTCGCTGCGTGAAATGCCTCCGCGAAGGGAGCTTTCGTTTCGAAGGCGGTGGCTCTTCTCGGCTTAGGGCTCGTAGGGTTTAGGGCCTTAGGTCTGTTGTGTCTGTCTCACCCTCCGGAGAGCCCCAGCAGCGAGCAGAGGCCGCCCGGACAAAAGGCTGGCAGCATCCGCTTCAAGGAAATTTCGCCGCCCGCTGGCGCGTGAAAGATGGTTAGGTCGAATGCTGGAATGTCTACCCGCTAAGTCTGCATGCACAGAAGCTGCACAGACATTCGGAGATGTTCTGAGTGATGTGGGCGTATGGGTTTAGGGTGTTTGTGATTTCGACATCGGAGCTATATTTGGAAGTCGGATGTACGGCCGGACTTGTTCCGACTTCCCCTCCTTGACCATGGAAGTTCGCCAGTTCCGAGGATGGTTAAGATATGGGCAGTTCTCTAGATTGTAGATTAGGCTCCCTTTCTGGGTCCCGAATATAGTACGGCACCCTTATAAGAAAGACCCTAAAAGGCATCCTCATTTGGAGAACTACTCATATGATGTTTCGGGCTTAGCCCGAAAGACCTGCGAAGCTGCCAAGGCAGCCGCCACCGCCGCCGATGCCACCTGTCCAGCCCTCAGAGGTCTTTCGAAGTTTCACCATGTTTCTGTTAAACCAAGGAACTCTTCAGGACCGTGATCTCTATATTTTTGGGGTCAGAGGAGCCGGCAGACTAGAGCACGTGAGCAGCGATAGCAAGAGCGACACATGACGCGCCGGTCGACACATGCCCGGCCATTGTTGTTCACCTTCTGGCAACAGCGCGTCTTGCAAACTGTTTTCAACTTGGTTCTGCGGCTGCGTACTCTGCTCCGCGCACATGTCGACAGCATGAAGATTGTGCTGCTGGGTGCACGGTTTCTGGCTGGTTGTGGGTCCGTATTGCGCTTTCATGCGCTGGTCATGTTACTTGAGCATGTCGGGTGTGGAAGTACGCCACGCAGCCGCCAGCACGGTCGGGTATCTGAAGAGCCAGGGACCAAGGACACTTCGGTCGAAGTCCACCATGCCTACGAACCACAACGGGCGGGACAACTGCGAGCACACCACCAACAACAACAAGAACAACAACAGCAGGAACAGCAACAGCAGCAACAAGCGTCTCACACAAGCACCTTTCACAGAATGCCGAGCATCAAAGCCAACAACACATGTCCTCTGACTGTGAAAGGTCTAACATTTGGAAGCCAAAAGAAGCACCACCAACGCCGCCACCACCACCACCACCACCACCACCACCACCACCACCACCACCACCACCACCACGACCACGACCACGACCACGACGACGACACAGACGACCACCGGCCTACTCCGCATAACTCCATCAGGACAGGAGCACGCGATAGAACGTCGAGAACGCACACATCAGAAGCTGTGGGCATGGCAGGAATCAGGAGAAACTGAGAGTGACACCCAGAGATAATGCATTTATCGATATTTTTCGGCGACACGGATGCGAGAGCGCGTTCAAAGTTGTTCCCCGTGTTGTGATTAGTTTTTGGTCAAGCTTGCTATATTGAGTACACAGCTCAGAGCATCTGCCCTGGTAACCCTGATAGTATCGACATCGGCCAAACTGCTCGCAGTTTAGTAGCCAGTACAACTCTAGACGACTGTTACTGATGTCGTGGTTGTCCTGACCAAGGACTGGAGCGAGTGGGCCTGGGAGAAGAAGAAGACGGAGCTGGCTGCCGAGCGCCTGCGTCGTCAGTGCCAGGAGGCTTGGAGCGGGAGGGGGCTTTGGAATCTAGAGCCCATCCATGTCATTCGGTTCATTTCTTGCCCTTCGGTGCTGGAATCCGTTGTGCTCGGTTGGGGCGACGTGAATATTTGAGGCTCGTGGCATGGGCCCCCGGCACTCTTCAACCTACTGGCATCTTTTGTGAAAGCTATCCCTGGAGGGCTTTGAAGAGTCGACCTTCTCCCTCAGCTACTGCAAAGGTGCATCACTCTGTAGTAACTTCCAAGACAAGAGACCCTGACGTAGGATTCTTCGGTTTTTGGCCAGTCGCCAGTCCGCCAAGCTAGTCAAGTGGGTGTAAGCAAGGAGTATTGTGACAGTTATCTTGGGCGAGATGCCTCTGGATCTGCTTCTCTCCGAACATGTAGGTGGAAAGCACACGCATGCGAATGTGTTCTGACTGTCTGGTATGTATGGAGCCCTAGAAAAAACAAACCTCAGATCCATTTGTGTCTATGTGGTTTCGCCCCACAAGCTGTGCCCTGAAGGAGGAGGAGCGAGCCGCTCCATCTCCACCCCCCTGTGCCGCCCCACCGGGGAGGGGAGTGCCTTCTCCCAGTGAGGTGCGGCCTGGGGAAGGGCCAAAATAAACGTGGAAGGCGCAGGGGTACATCATGCATGTCTATAGATGTATATACATTTATAACAGGTTTATACATTACATCCTGTTCCCTGCTTCCATCCTGTTTTATTCCTTTCTATTGCATTGTAATAACTTACCATTCCGCATGGATGGGTGGATGGACGGATCGATGGATGGATGGATGGATGGATGGATGGATGGATGGATGGATGGATGGATGGATGGATGGATGGATGGATGGATGGATGCATGTAGGTACGTATGTCTGTATGTCTGCACTCGGGCACGACCAAATAAGCCACATCGGGTCGAGCCATGTGGGTGCGCTGCTGTCCAGTCTTTGGCCCTACAGGACAAAACAGAACCCTGCACCGCCTCATGAAGGCGATATATGGGATGATATACCGCCCACCTACATTAAACCAACACCCACGCCCTACAATACGACTAATTAGTGATAGTGTGTGGGTGGCGCGACAGAGACAGAGAGAGGGAGAGAGAGTACAGGACTTGCCCAGCAACTGGCGTCCCTGGCGGTGTCCTATCTTCCCATGGCAGAAGGCAGAGGAGACAGGGTTTTAAGGGTATACCATACTATGATATTGTAGCTTCACTAATGAACCGTCAGGAATAGCATGCGAGGTGTGCATTGAAGGATTTCAATCCCATTCCTGCGCTCCATCTCGCGGTTCAAAACGGATTCCGGGCACTAGGGTTGAGGTAAGTGAGCTGTAAGCTTAGGGTTGAAAAGATGTTGAACAGAAGGGATAAGGGCTCATAGGTACTCGCCCTGTGAGCCCCATATCGAATCCCCAAGCCGCTGCCCTCCTCAACCCTAAACCCCTAAACCCTAAACCCCTGCACCTATGGATCCTCGCCTGGCTTGTCCGAGTTGTGAGAGTGTAAACCCCTAAACCCCTAAACCC
>CAJNDV010033085.1:47910-71896 GCA_905221635.1 Symbiodinium sp. CCMP2456
TTCATAGGGTTTCGGGTCTAGGGTTTAGTTTGTCTTTTATCGGGTTTAGGGCTTAGTTTTTTTTGCGGGTTTAGGGTTTAGGGTTTACCCATAGGCCCTAAAGTAGTTCCTTTTGGGGGTTCATATTGTGAATCCTACAAGGTAATCCCAAAAAGGAACTACTATGGGGCCTATGGGTAGTTTGTTTTTTATTCGGGTTCAGGGTTTAGGTATTCTGGGGGCCGTAAAGCAGTGGTTCTTTCAGGGTTCTACCGGCCCTTGTTTTCAGGGTGTTCCAAAAGGGTGCTACGGAGGGAGTTCGGGGTTTCGGGACAGGCGTTGGGGAACTAAGGGCTGTAGTGAACTGTAGTGCCTCAGGTAGGGGGGGTTTGTGGGGCTTTTGGGTTCAGGGTTCAGGGTGACCTGTACCTTCACATAGAAAGACAAGCGTCCGCCCCATCTGTTAGAATGCAAAGCTGCTGGCCCAAACCTGGTGATTGCTCGGGAGGGGGCCAGAGCTTGAAGCTCTGCGGCAGCGGGCCTCGAGCACTGCCGGTCCGAAATAGTTTCCCCTGCGTGTACATCTCTAAGGTCTTGAAGCAAAACTTCGCTACCAAAGCTAAAACAGCACAATCGGCGTCTGCTCAATATGCTGAACTCAAGTCCAACGAGTCCAGTGCAACGAGGAATTAGAAGCATCGCTGGTGTTGAAGAGATCATAAGCACCAGACCTTAAACAGCTATACCGAATAAATTTTTCAGAAGTTCCGAAAATTGCGAAAAGCCGCGCAGGTCCAAGCGAGCCAGGCGCCGGCTTCGGCCGTGCATGGAACTGGGGCACTGGCATTTTCTCGGGCTGCTCGTCAGCCAGGAAACCATCTTTGGGCATTGCAGGGAGCTTGCCGCTCTCCTGAGGGGTTCGGAGGCCCAAAACTTGCCCTAAACCATCCTAAACCCGAGCCCCAAAACCCTCGCCCCTTCGCCTTCACAGTCCGAGCGGGATTTCCTACACCCTAAAACCGAAGGTGAAACATCTCTCCTCTCTAAGCCCAGGTCACAGCAAAGTCGGTGCTTCAAACAGCGCCGAGCTTGCGCGGCACGAGGTGGCAGGATTTGGCTGAGGGCTAGCTGGCTTTGCCAAAGTGAGTGCATGCGTAAGAGCGACATGTCTCCACATTCGATTGGTAATGTTGCATTACCGTAATCATCACTTTTGACACCAATTTAAATGGCTACAGTGAGTTTGGCCCAACAAGCTAGGCTCCAGAGATGAGAGAGCGTCCCGATGGCTGAGGGGCATACCATGGCCATCGGAAAAAAATCATTGGCTACGATGGAACTGCCCGGTGAGAGCATAGTCAGATCCGAAGTTGATGAAGATGGCGACCGCGAAACAGGCTTGAAGAGTCATGAACCGGAGCCCTCTGACCTTTCAGAGTCGCAAGGCCACGAGCCGGCGAACCGATCTTTCAGATGTCGGAAGTTTTCATGCTGCTGCAATCCTTTTCGATCGCTCGCACGTCGCGTGCAGTTCGAACAGTCAGCGCCATCGATCAACAGTTTGTCGTTCTTTTCAATAGCGCCGAACAGCGTGGCCGTGGTGATGCCACTGCATGGCAAAGTCGCAGATTTGATTAGTTTTCAGTTGAAGCGGTACTTGCGGGATCGTTGCGCCGACGGGAAATCGGCACTGCACCGCTTTGGTGAGGTGGCCACAATCTTGTTCAGCCTCGTCCTTTTGCTTCCCGTGCTCAGCTTCTTGGTTTGAGCGCTTATCCCGCTGGAATCGCCACAGAATGGGTTTTGGTCCAATTGGACCTTCAATCTCTTGGTCCATCCCGTTCTCAACTATGTTACTGCTAGAGGCCAGATTGAGGTACTGGCTCGTGCATTTGGCCATGATGACCGCGTCGGTATTCGCTGGATTGTTCGCTTAACACCGCTGGCCAATGTAAGTGTTTGCATCTTGGCCCACCTGATCGCATCCTTCGCCGACGTGTATCCCATTCCTGTCTCACCGGTCACCGTTTGCATTCCTGGTTGCTGGATCTCCATGGCTCTGTACTGGCGACTACTGCCGCGGGAGATTCTCACACCGCAGGTCCGGATTTTCGTGAAGTTCAACTTTGCCAATTGGGCTTTCTGGCTCTCACAGTTCGTCATACTTGCTGTTTGGACCGTGAAATTTCCTGCTATGTCCGAGCATTTCCAGGCGCTCAGCACTTTGGGAATCGGTCTCATTATTGCTGTCTTTGGTTGGATAACAGAGAAATGCGGAGATCGCATGGGCCTCCCCAAATTCCTCCTCGTCGAGTTAAAGCTCTGCATGTTCTTCATCAGTCTCTTCTGCTCTGCGACGGTGATGGAATCAGTGAAAAGCATCAGGGTGGTTTTCGTCATCGCTCTTCTGGATGCAGGCAAAGCGCTGGCTTTCACGGCGAAGCTGCTATGGGAGCTTGTTCAGGCCCTCGAAGAGGAAGACGGCATTTCCGGTCTCTCCGAAGAGGATCCCGCAGCCGCACTGCCGCCAGAAGCTGTGCACTAAATTGCAGAAGCATTGGCTCAAGCTTCAACACAAGCTCAGACTTGCAACAACAGCGGGCCAGAGGCTGCGAGGCGTTCTAGGACGCATAGAGACCGGAACCGAGAAGGAGATGCATATTTGCGACGTTTGTCCTGCAGATGCTCGGCTGTTGAAGATTTTGACAGACTGCTGGGCCAGCTTAGCTCTCATAGAGCTTTGCGAGCTCTTGGTTCCCGTATTGTACATGATGATGGCATGCCTCCTTCGGTATGTGCAGGGCAACCGGATCTACTTCCTACAATTCCGTGACATAGTCGGCAACTCCATCGCCGTAGCTATCGAGGTGGTCGTGTTCCTAGGCCTGCAGATCTGGCTTCTCCGCATGTTCGGCATCAACTTGTTCGAGTTTACAGGCACCCTGATTCGCCTAGACTTTTCCTTCTATTTCTTTGCAATGTCCGCCTGCTTGGTTGCCTTTGGGGCCATTTCGGTGGAGCATTTCGGCAGCTGGGGTCTGATGAGTTTGGTGGCGTAGGAGCCGGAGGAAGGCTGAGGCGAAACTGGAGGGGCAGGTTTAAAACCCCAAAATGCCTCTCAGAATCGACCTTGCCTTGTTCACAGTTGTGTTTGAGCTGCATGGGCGATTGGCCCTTGCATCAATAAATAGTTGTTGGGCCCTTGTTTCACAGGTATAGCCGGGTTCGTGCCAGTGTCAGCAACAGCTGTGCAGTCCGAGCCTGGCATCTAAGTACAGGTTTGAGTACTCAGACACATTTTAAACATGCGCCCGAGACCGGCAGCGGAATTCTACCGATGTGGCCTGTACAACGTCGGTCGAAGCTGTCGGCTGCATGATACAGTAAGTTTATGCGAAAAGCAAAAAATCCGATGTATAGACCCGCTTCGTAGGGTCGTCCTAGCCAGGTGAGAGGCAAAAAATACTGGTGTTGCTAATTACTGTTATATATTGTTCTTATTGGATCATATAGTCCGCTTCAGGTAGATCAACTCGCGGAGCGGACGAACGAGCTGATTGCCGGTCACTCAGACGTCGGCCTGCGTCCTTCAGAATTTGCCGCTCAGGGCGGTATGTGTTGCTTGAATGGCTGTCGTATTCGGAGCCTCAGAAGCTACCATCTTCCGAGGCATTCCCAATGCATTTCATGCAGACTGAGTTAGTACCCCTAAACCCTAAACCCTTTTTGTCTAGTGGACAGGTTTAGTTCAGGCTTTTGGAGACCGGATCTCCGGAGTCAAGCAATCCTACATCAATGGGCCCTAATTCAAACCTCCGAAGGATAGGATCCTTGCCAGTCTAAGGGCTTCTGATTTTGAACATATGCCAGAGAGGTGGCATGAGCACTAGAGGCTGTGATGTATCAGGGAAGTATCTGATCGGGAATCCCTGTCCCTTGCCTTCTCAGGCCATGCTTGACGCGGAGATGTCTTCGACAAAGGATCGGCCCCTTGAGGCGCGCGTCGGTGGAGAATTGCCTGGCATGGTCTCCGGGTGGGAGGATATGATGTGCACCAAACAAAGACTCGACAAGCGCATCCTTATGTTTTCTTAAGGTGGTGCCTAGGCTGAGATTAGGACGCCAGGGCAGAAGAACAGACAGTCGCCTGCAAGTTACCGGCGCCGGCCAGGCGCGGCGGCGAGTCTTTAAAGATCTGCAGCGTCGGGAACTCTGCAGCATGGATTGTGCTGGACCTGGGTGGACGAGATGCTGCTAAATCTGGTCGAAGATGCCTTCTTCGAAGTTCCACTTCGCCATCAGAACCGTAGCGCTTTGCCACGACCGTGTAAGATAAGTAAGAAGCATGAAGCGAAAGCGTCGCAGAGATGTGCTTGCTAGTCTTCATGGAGGCCCATGCGGTTTTGCTGTTCTGATCCGATTATCAAGACCAGGTTGTAGATTTTGGGCGGGGAGGGGTGCATTTATTCTATCCATCCGCAAAGCAGCTGATGACTCTGATGATCTCTACGGTTTGGGGTTTGGGGCCGGGGTTGTGCTGGCCCTTGAGGGCCGGGTTGGGGCTGTTAACGTGAGATGCTTCGTGCACTTGAGAGTCTGCTGAACAAGCCACTGGCAAACAGCCCGCAACCCTAAAACCCAAAGTCCTACAGTAGGCCACACAACCCCCAAACCCAAGAACAGAGCAGCGGACTTGGCAATGGGCCGCAACCATTCGGCAACCGAGGCCGCTTCCATCCAGCCCGGGCGCAAGTTTTCCTCTCACGGGCTTTGAGGGTTCATCAAGTCTCTTTCGCTAGGCATCGAATGGAGACAGTGGTTTCATGAAGCTTCAAAGCTGCTGGATCCCAGGTGTAATGGTTCAGCCTTCGCCGAAACTACAGAAACAAACAGTTGAGGCTTTCCTACCCAACAAGAGTTGATTTCTGGCTTCACACATTACCAGGTCACAACTGCACAGTTACGCCCACAGTCTTGAATGCAGGCGAAGCAACTTCCGGAAAGGGGATGCAAGGAAGCCCACAACCTTCACCAGCCACAGAGTTGGAAATTGCGCGAGATTCTGACCTGAGCCACATGGCCAAGGATAAGAACCCTGCAGAGGAGCATGCTGTCTTGGCCTAAGCTTGAGTAAGCCCGCTTGTGCCCTCTGGTGTGGATCACTGTGGAGTTGGGATCCAAAGCCAAGTCGTGATGTGTGGCATGATGTATGGACAGGGTTCCGGCCTGTAGGATTTCAATTTTGCGTTGCCGACGTCTAGGCAATGCGGCAAGTTACACGCTGCAACAGAGTAGGTTTGGACCTCACAATTTCCGAGATGCCCCTCAGCCACTTCTAAACCCATTCGGCCTAAACCTAAACCCAACTTAACGCGTACAGATTAGGAAAACCAGATGCCCTTAATCGGTGAAGGACGTTGGGTTGAGTGTGCCTGGACGTGTTACGAAAGCTTCCGCATCCTGTGAGCACAGGAGTTCTTGAGCACATGCATGCATACATACATGCACGCATACATACATGTGAGTGATGCTGTGGTTGTCATACACTCAATTTTGTAGTGATATCAGTAAAGCGCGCACACGCGCATATACGGAGCTCAGGCACGGCTCGAAGAACTTCGCACAAGCGCTGGTCGTAATGGCGTTCTCATGCGCACAAGTAAAGTATAAAGGTAAATAGACACATGCATAGGTAAAGAAAGTCTGCGTGTGTGTGTGTGTGTCTACAGGTACTTTTATCCATACCGTATATCCGCTATTATGTCGTGTGTAGACGGTACTCTCTCTCTCTCTCTCTCTTTCTCTCACTCGCGCTCTTTCTCTCTCTCTCTCACTCTCTCCCTCTCTCTCTTCCTCTCTCTCTGTATATGTCTATATATATATATACATACATGTGTACAGACACACACACACACATATATATATATATATGTAAGTATGTATAGCCATATACAGTTATACAGAAATTTATATCAGCTGTGATCTACATATGTACAAGTATAAAAGAAGTAGAACCTACAAATACATACCTGGGTGTGCTGCGATTTGTCGTCCTTTGGCTTTTCACTGTTGTTTTTATTCTTTATCTCGGAACATGTGATTTTACGCTCTTTACGGCGTTACAGGGTTTCTGCAGATGCCTGGCCAGATTTGAGGGCCTCTTGCAGATCCGCCATACATGTACCAGGTACTGCCTCACAACCAGGCAGTTCTAAGTGCATGCTTAGGGTTGAGGGGTTTAGGGGTTTAGGGTTTAGGGATTAAGATGTCTTGGTTTTTCTACGCATTTATTTGTCACACTTATGCATGGCCGTTTGCCGTTTCGCCCGGAATGTAACCTTTATGCACCTTTCCGAAAAAGACCCATCATTTGCCGTGGTTGTGGTGCCCCGGCTGTGTATTTCTCTATCTAACTATCTATCCATCAACCTATCCACCGATGAATTAACATGCACAGTATATATGTTTATATTTATGTTCGTATTATGAATATACACCCATGTTCAAACGTATTTATTTATAGATCTGCAGAGCTATACGTTTATATACTTCTACATTTAATACATATGCATGTGTATACATGCATGCATGCATGGTGCAGTGCTTTCTTGGTTACCACCCTCCCCCCTTCCGCGTTTGGGTGTGGTTTCGTTTTTCTCCCCTGCCTGGTGCCCTGCAGCTGCCCGTGGTCGTCGTTGTTGTTCCACTTGTTGGAGCTTGAGGCTTAGGCGTCGTTTGGGATTTGGCTTTGGGGCAGGGATATCATGAAGATCTTCTGCAAAGTCAGAGTCTAGAAGATGCTTGACTTCGAGTTCATGACTCGGTCTACCAAGCTTATCAGCTCCTGCAACGGCGTATCCGACAGCTTAGCTCGCAAGATAGTGAAGATCGTGCGTACTCAGCCCTGCGCATCTCGCCACGAGTGCGGTGTGCTGCGCAGAACTCGGCCGGGCGATCTCGAATCAAGTCTATGTAAAACGGGCTGGATATCAATGTCACTTGTGCGGGGAAGGGGTGTAGTGCAGGCGGTTTTAATCCGAATCACGGCCAGACGGGTTTCGCAGATGGCTTAAAACGAGGATGGCGACATAGACGAGCACCATCCCTGTGACTGAAAAATGCACTGTTCAGAGGCCCGAGCTGGGCCTCCTTGCAGGGAGGGGGGGGGGGGGTGAAAGAGGGGGCATCGACGCGGGACCATGTACGTATCTTGGTATTTTTAGTAGGTCGGGGGGGAGGGAGTTATGAATGTATGTATGTATGTATGTACGTAGGTATGTATGTATGTACGTATGTATGTATGTATGATATGCATGTATGTATGTATACGTGCTCACGCACACACACACACACACTCACTGCATTGCTTTCAGGCTACTCTTGCCTTCCAGCACTTGATGGCAAGCCGCTGTGGCCTCGGATGTTGAAGAGCATATACAATATGTAAAATGTGGTATGTATCCATATGCCGTACAACATAATATTGCACATGATATGCCGTGGAACAAGGGAAGTTTTGCATGCATGAGCGAATGTACATGTCTGCAGGTGTGTGTTTGTCCAGTCTTGTATGAGATGAAGACGTTCTTCATCATGACCTGAATGTTGTCCCCGAGATGTGTTTTGTCTAATCTTATAGATAATAAGACAATGCTGCTCATCATGATCATGGACTGACTGTTGCTGCTGGAGCCTACGAAGTTCGGACGACTGCATTGGGCATGGGTTGATCCAGTCGGCTTTATGGCGGTTTAAGGCCTCAGGGTTTGCCGTGTTTAAGGTTGGCTTGAGGGTTTCGGCTGGAATGTTTAGTCCCTTTCACAAGTCCAAAGCCACGCTACAATCCCGAGATGCCCGCTTGCAATCTGCATTGCTTTCGACTTCTCTGCCGCATGCGTCTGATACCTGCAAAGCAAAGCCAAGGCCAGGGGTATCTGAGAGCTTAGTACGAATTCGAGGAGCAGGCCAAGCCTTTCTTCACTGGAATTCGTTTCGTTTTTCTCTTTTCTTGTTCACATTCCTATGCCGACTCGGGTGCGCGACCCGCATCGCATGGCCTTCATCCGCATCCATTCCTGAGGCGCTTGCGCGGCAAGAAAGCCATAGTTTATGGCTCCATCCAGATGGTTCCAGAGTATTCAAAAGGACTTGTATTGCCCACCAGTAATGACTGCGGATGACTCAACACATGGATGTGGACTGCTGTAGCAATTCAGCATGGACTTCGCAACGGCACGGCACAGACAGTGGTTGCGCTTCTTTGGGTGCATATGTGGGGTTTCGATGTCACTATATGCCACGAATCCAGAGTGCAACACCACACGAGTCCCGCGCTGTGCTGGTGCCGAGCTTTGTCCCAAAAAGCCGGTAACGTAGAAGTCTGAGTACTTCGCAAGATCCTCTCATGATTTTGCCTTATATATATATATAGATTTATATTTATATATGTATATTTATAAAGAGATATATATATATATGCATAATTGGATATCTAGTTCTAGTTTTATATACCCCAGGCCTTTTGCTTCGGAGATCCAAAATGGCCCGTCACGTTGTAGAGCACAGACGGGATTGCCTTGTACAGCACGGCCGGAAAAGACAGCAGACTCCGTGCAAGCCTGGCTGTGCCGATTGTATTTGATTTCAGCAACAGGCAGACAGAAACCTCGAGGAATCGGACTTGTCATGTTGGATGCCCTGAATTGCTGCACTGACAACTTCAACGAGAGTCTTGCATTGTTTCGTGTCATGTTGCTTTGCAGCTTTAGGGCCCCCTGTTTATCGCGGACCCTGCCTGTTTCGCCACAATCTCTACATTTCTTAAGTGAAATCCGAATCAAACCCTAAACCCTAAACCCCTAAACCCTAAGCCCTAACTAAACCCAAAACCCTAAAACCCTGCATTCTAGAAGCTGCCGAAGCATACGGCCAGAGCAGTGAGCTGCTGTAGATGCTGTTTTTTGTGGTGGCTCGGAGATGCGAAAGTCCCGAGCCATAGGATGAAGCATGGAAAAGCGACGGCCAGCGGTAGTTTTTTGGGTTTAGAGTTTTAGGGTTTAGGTTTTGGGGTTTAGGGTTTAAGAACCTAGGTTTTTGAGGTTTAGGGTCTAAAGCGGGGGTTTAGAGAACTTCTTCATGGCCACCCATGCCTTCCAGCTTATTTCGCTGTCCCAACTATACGTGGTAGTAGAGCAGGTAACCTTTAACCTTTCTTTGTATACAGTCCCTAGGTAACCCTTAAGGCGACTCTTTGGTCCCTTTGGATATTGCACAATTGAGGTTAACAAAACACTCAACTGCTGAAGGCAGGACTCCCGACCTTTTTTGGAGTTTGGAGCTGGGTGTTTCACACAAGGCCACGTGTTCTGGCCAAGAGCAAGCTTCCTTTCCGTTCGGGTGCCTTTGGTTAAGAGAGCAAGCACGATTGGTTCTGCTATTCCCTGATAGTCACTTGTAGTCCCTATGTCCCGACAGCATCGCGAACTGGATTTCAGAATGCTAGGGTAATGGGAACGACGAAGGTATAACGGCGATGGGTCTGGCTACCGTAGTCGTGCCCTGGACCTAAACCCTACAAGCCCTAAACCAAACCCCTACATAGTTAGTGTGTTTGATCCGGGTGGTGTTGAGTCGCCACCGTGCTCCATCCAATCCCTCGTTGCGTCCATGCGCAGCCAAGCACGCTGCAAGGCAGCCTGAACTGCGATGCCTTTGGCACGCCTGTAGGTCCCATAGCTGCATGAACAGGAGACGGCTGCTGATGTGATTTCTGCATCGTTGAGTTGATGATGATTTGTATTCATATTTATACTGCGACGTTTATTTGCCTTTTCAATGTCCTCAGAAGTAGTCTACTTAAGCTTCTCTTTTCAGATTAAGCCGGAGCTCTAGTCTTCAGAAAGTCCTGTACATTCTGCTTTCCCATTGCGGCCTCCTCTTCTGCGGAAAAGTCTCGAAAAGGCCGCCTGCAGACTGGGGAACAGATACCTGCGTTGTCTGGGGACGTATGGGGTTTCTGAAATGAAAGAGAGTTGACTGGTTCCTATTATGCTGTATTATATAGTGTATTCTATAAGATATATCTATATATATATATATGTATGCTAATATATATATATATATATATGTATGTATATTAATACATATATTCTATTCTATTCTATTCTGTTCTATTCTATTCTGTTATATTATATATATTATATTGTTATATGTTATGTTATATTATTTTAATACAAAAAATATATTGTATCACATTATATTACATTACATTCGATTGTAGGGGCATTTAGAAGCAGGATTCAACTAGTTGGGATCTACACCAGGGCTCTTTACCGTCGGAAACGCTCATGCTTGAGGCTTCCGTGCTTCTATAGGTTCGGAGTCGCTCTGCCAGGTTGTTTCTGGGTGATTCTTCCGTGTTTTGAAAACAACATGAACGCACCATCCAGATTGGCGAATAGAAGTCAAGTGAAGAAGAACATCCATGATTGAAGCGATGAATAAAGTGCTTATTTGATGCCCTAGAGCCCCTAGAGATGACAAAACCGGATCCAAATAAACTTGGACAGCAGCGTAAACGGGATGCTGAACCCATGGTGTGCTGTAACTGAATGTTTTCCAACTATCAGGTTTGATGCACCAAGCTCTTTGCCTTCACCTGTCTTGGCACGGAGCCCCGGTCGGATGGGGCGTGGTTGGTTGTTAGCTGCTGCAGGACATCGTGTACATTATGTACCCATGGCTGGAAAGAGCTGGAAGCATACATGCAAGTATGTTTGCCTGCATACTACAACTTCAATACTATTCAATACTTACATGAGCAACACTAGTAAGTCATAAATCGCATAAGCTGGCCAAGCAGTTGTCTGCCCCAACCGGTCCAAAACCGAAATGATTGTCATCAGCATTCTGGTCCTTTTACAGTGACTTCGAAAATACAAGCAGAAGACACGAATGGTTGCAGCAGTCAGTGACATTGAGTGGCAAGTGCAGGTGAGCATTAAAGCCATCGTTGTTAAGGTGACGTTGGCTTTGGGGACATGAAGGATGCTGGGCACTTGCTTGAGTACGATCTTAGCAAACCACCCTGCGTTTTGCTCTTCATCCATGGGTGAGAGCTTGAACGCTTCTGCCACTTCGCTCCAGGCTCGCAGCCTTCCAGTCCCCAGCCGTCAGAGAACAGCTATGGCTATGGGATTCTCAAGAGTCAATACAGCCGTTCAGTATCCTCTTCAGAGATTTGAACAGTTCGATTTATGTACAGCTGGTGGGACTGATACTGTACGCATCCTGAACTCTCAACCTTCGCTTCAACCGCACCACAATTTAAAAACTTGCCCAATGGATCGCCAGAGCAGCACAGACCTCAAATGCCACATGCTCGTCCAAAAATGTGATTGCTATGAGAGTTATGGTCCAAACGACTCCAATAATAATACAGACTTCACTGTCTCGAAGCTCCTCTCAAGCCATGGCCACAAAGCCCCAAAACCCTCAGCTGGGATGCCTCTGAGGCCATGATGCGTGAACACGGCATCCAAAGCCTTCTTCCAGCATTCTGAAGCATGATTATTTACGCGCTCAGTCCAGGAAGCCTTTGTTAGAGCGCCATGATCTAAACCTTGGAGTTTGAGCGCCGAAAACCTCAGTTAGAGCCCCTATAAACCTTATACTAGACGGCCCCAAACCCTAAGTTTACGCGAGAGCGTAAGCCCCAAGTCCGAGCGCCATGATGCTCGACCACGACTCTCCGTTGGTGCAGCCGTCCGCGGCTCCCGACATCGCTCCGGAGTCGACGGTGGAGCCTTTGCCACGCCTGTCTGAGGCGTCTTCAGTTGTTTATAGGTTCATGTTATTGTTCGTATTATCTTTAATGTTCTTCTAAGAACACGTACTATTCTCATTTATCTTATATATATATATATATATTGGGGCTAGAGTTTAGGGGTGTTTCGGGCTTTTCTTTTGGCATTCCGAGATTCGTCGTGTGCCAAGTCCAAGTGCCGAGAACCAGCAGAGCTGGAAGATGTTCGGGGATGCTAGCTCTAAAGCTCCGGTCTTGGAAGCAGCGCTACTATTTATTATAGGGGCCTGAGTAATTAGAGCAGGGTTTTCGATAGATTATCGTAAAGTTGCTCCAAGGAAGCCTCAGGAACGACATTGGTGTTCATTCAGCCCCATATGGTATGTTGGGTCAACGCAAAAGGGCCAAACAGGCCGTGCCGAAATGTCGGGGCCCCACGGTATGCCAAGAGATCAAAGCAGAGTCTGCATTCCTGTGGCATGACTTGGACCGCGACAACATCACACACAGTACCCGCGCCTTCCAAGATGCATTCATGCCATGGCTAAAGCCTCATGTCTTTGCGAACTTCTGATCGGTGAATCGGTATCAGCACTGGACTATTAGTAAATTATCGTTATGATTCTTGCTATTATTGGTATCATCAGTAGTACTTTAATTGCCACTGTTATTTGTGTGAATAGTGCATGGGCTCCAGCCGTAAGAAGAGTGGATACGCTGCAGATATAGCTTGCAGGTCCCACAGCCACCGCCGCTACGACGGCCTCCTGGCAGAGGATAGCAAGAGTGTTGGAGTTGGCACAGCAAGCTGCCAATCCAGCATGCCGGAGGATGTCACTTAGGGGAGCCACTTCCGTCTGCAAGTCAGCCCGAGGGGCAAATCCATGGAGCCCCGAAGCAAACAAATGCCAGCACCAAGATAGACTTCAGGCCTGGAGCTTGACGGGTAGGCTCGAAATTGTTTGTGCGATCTCCCTACTGCAAGAAGTGCACCAAGGATAGACCTTGTTTTCGAGCAGCGACTTGGCCATTTAGCAGCGCAGGATTATCAACATGGTAGTTTTCAACGTGCGACGTTTGCATGCAAGGATAGCAACAGGCCAGTCGGACACATGGACAAGTGAGAGGGAGACAGAGACAGACGGGGCAACCATAGTGGATTCAACGGCAGTATAAACCATGGGGAAGCAGACAGAGAGAGGGAGAAATCCGAACATTGGTGTCTGCCCACTGCATTTCGCCGATGTGTGGAAAAGGCCGCATTCGCCTAGATCGACTTGATGGGAGTTGCTCTATGTGCAGTAGTAGTGTGATCGTTAGTGAGTTGCACCCAGGACAGTGCTCGAAGCACAAATCCGGGTTCCCCGGAGTCACCGGTGTATTTTCCGCAGTGTTGCAGCGCAACGTTTCGCGAAATTAGGGTCGAAAAAGGTGGTTCCGAAACCGCAGAAGCCCGTCGTGATCCGACGCTCTCATCCACCGAGCTTCGTGTCAACGACATTGAGGCATGAACGCCTAGAGGCCCTTCCCACGAGTCACCTTAGAACCCACCAGAAACCCAAACTTCCAAGTCAGGAAGGGGTCCTTGGGCATCGAGTTCAAGGAGCTTGCCGCGCCCTTCGTCATCGAGCAGGAGTGGGGCCTTGGCTTTGGGCCGCTATAGTTATAATTATAAGAGGGTATAGTATAATATAGTATAGATGCAGGATAATATACTGTACTAGAACATGCGCAGGGGCTCTAGAAAGGATAATTTCGTAGGCTTCAGGTAACTTACGGAGCTTGAGGATTCAGGTACCTTGCGTTTTGCTCCTGGAAAAACCACCACTACAGTATGTGACATGGGTAGCTACCGGACCTCCACCGCCTGCGAAGTCCACCTCGGCCCCTGTGTTGCGAGCTTGTTTTGCCGACACCCTAGGCGCAGGCCTTGTTGTAATTTGGGAGATCAAGGATCCAGCTTCGATCACGGAATTTCTTCGCTCAGGGATGCAGCGAGTGAGGAGAGAAAGGGGTATGTTTCGCTTCCCTTCCTGCAAGGAGTGAAAACGCCATGAGGTGATAAACGAATCCGAACAGTGGGTTTGGAGCAACGACTTGGCGACAAGACCCGAGAAAAAATTCCATGGGACCAAAAAGCAGCTGCATGAGACCATGGCAGGTGCACAGTACTGGCCTGGCTTACAACAGAGATCTGCAGAAAGGAGCTGCTCAGCACTCTTATGCTTTCAGAAACTGTCATGGGGCCTGGGTTTTTGCAACCCACATTTACTGTCATGGGGCCTGGGTTTTTGTATGCTTTCGGGTTGTCTACTTTTGTTAGGGCAGGGTCAGGGGAAGCGTTGGCCTCTAAATCCCAGTTAGAACGGAGACGGGAGCGCGGATGGAGCTTCAGGGAGTCTTGGAATGCTCGAAAATTGCTCCTAGCACTTCCGTCCCGGATTTTCTGAATTCCGACAGCCAAGGATCAGCTCATTCTCGTTGGCGGCGAGGACGTGACCCAGCTGGCCTGGGATGAGTTGGTGCAGAGCCTCCTCCATGCGAGTATGCTGTGATCAGGCGAGCAGCACAGGCAGTACACTTCGAGCGACGGCGTTCTGTGTATTGTGATTATTTGTGTATACATACTTGCTTATGTACATTGCTGCTCATGTGCGTGCTTGCTCGTCATGTACAGTTGCATAATTACACCTCTTGGCACACATGTGTCAGGTCATATGTGTTCATACATGTGCAGGGCTTCGAAACCGCTGCGAAAGCAGCGCCCAGCAAGTCTACCGAGGAAACTGGGCCCAAGACCCGTGTTGGTGACCTTCGAGCGTCCGGATGCCGTGGAGGACTTCTCCCGTCGGTGGGATTACCTTCGGAGTGCTTGTAGGTTTTCCGATGAAAGTGTATAGGTGTAGTAGGTGTGCTTTGTTGGGTCTTGGGGAATTTGGGGTTCGGTAGGCTTGGGTTTCGCAGGGCTGACCATACGAGCTTCTCGGAGGTTGCATGAGGCATCGGATGCTGTCCTACTCATGGCTTTACTGCACACCCCGACTGTGACTAGAGCTTTATTTTTATTACTCATAACCTGACTATTAGCATTATTATTATTGCTATTATTGTTTGTTTATTGCTATTATCCATGATACGGGAGCCGAGCTCCTTTTCGTCGACCCCTCGGCCGAGGAAGAGCCTGCCCCGACCTCCTTCATGTCTGGCTTCGGCAGCACCATGCGCAGCCTCGGCGGAAGCGTCATGGAGCCCTTTGGGCCCGGAAGAGCAGGTGATGTAGGATGTAGGACATTTAGGAGTTTAGGGTGTATCGGTGTAGGAGGTAGGATTCAGGGACTTATGGTTTAGAGGTTGCGGCAGGTCCTTGAAGCTCAGAGTCAGCAGAGTTCTCGTGGCAAGGCTTCAAAGTGGCACCCGCGAGTCAGATCCTCACCTTCAAGCGCCACATTAAGGATTAGGGTTCAGGGGCTGCCAAGCATTGCAGAACTTCAGAAACATCTGCGGGCCTGGATTAAAGCCGCACAGCTCGCTCAGGCAGGGCTTGGATCTGGGGAAGATGGGCATTGCTGGCGGCCTCGAGATCGGCACCAAGGCACCCTAGTTTAGTTCAATTTAGAATAGTTTGTGGTTCCAGGTTAAAGGTGCGGGACGAAACCATCCATACATACAAACATATCTATCTATCTCTCTCTCTCTCTATATATATATATATCTATCTGTATATATATATATATATATATGTGTGTGTATATGTGCCTATGGGTGCATTGATCTATCGAAACTCCTGGCCATGCAAGCAGTCTCCTGACCTTCTTGTGGCACGGAAGGCGCTCTCTTCCATGCTTCAGCCCTCCAACATTCCGAATCCCAAACCCTAGTCCCTAAGCCCAAAGTTCCCGAGCCAGCTACACCCTGAGGCCTCGAAAGATTCCCCCCTGCAAGGCTTTAAAGTTTCTGAGAGCTGCGTGGCTCCGCAACGTCCTGGGCTTTCGTAAGATTCGGGGAAGCTCCCCAAGCGTGAGATCAAAGGAAGCAACTCCAAGTGATATCTGTGATGCCGTGTGGTGGTGATGACGCCAATGTAGGGCAACGATAGCTTGATGATGTTGGTGGTGATGGCGAAGAGAAGAAGATGATGATAGCTAGGTCGACGACTCACGGCGATGACGTCACAAACGTTAATCTTCAAGATGAACATGAGCATGACGCCGGTCATGGATGTGGTGATTCTGGTAATGGCCCGGGGCGGCGATTCGCTGATTCGCATGTTGTGGCTGTAGTGGTGGTATTCACCCGCAAGGGCCTGGAGCTCGGCAGCAAGCTGAGCAGCGCGGGAATGGGCTTCGGAAACAAGGCACCCGGCATGGCCTTGATGCCCGGGAGGCTTAATTCGCCCAAAAGCCTGCGAGAAGAAGCCAGGTATGCTTTTGAATTTATATGTACATTCAGATGTAATTGTTGGTAGGCAGACAGATAGGTAGCTAGGTAGGCGGTACGCAGGAAGGAAGGAAGATAGATAGAACGACAGACAGAGGCAGCTGGACCAACAGTGATTGCTTGCTGGGTACAGCTCTCCAGCAAAGTATTCAAAGCAAGTGTTCCTTCTTGACGTGCCTGCGAGTGTCCACATATGCAGCAGTGAACAGCCTCTTGAAAGCTTTGGTAGGCATCACACGGCTCAAGACGAGCTCCATAGGACGTTTTTATACTGTAAGTTCGGCAGCTACGAGTCAGGGACTCCAGACATTGATAGCCAAAGCCCCTAAAGACATATGAATTTCAGCTCTGCCTTTGTAAAGCCGAGCCTGGACACCGAACCCGAAGGAAACAAACCAAACCCTAAACCCGCAAGACCGAAACTTCTTAAAACCTATAGCCCTAAACGGTGGGATGAAGATCACTCTACTTAACTGTCAGGTTGTTTAGTTACTACTGTCATGTGCGAATATGGTCTATCCCTTCAGTTGTTTTACTCATCAGACCTCGAATCACATGCCTGGCCTGGGTTCTACAAGAACGCCGAAACCGTTTAATATGGGGCCCTTAACACGTAAAAAAAAGGGTTTGGGGGGGTATATTATACTATAATCATAATAAGGAACCCTCAAAACCCTATTCTAATTCTTAAGGCGCCTACATTACCCCAAGAACATAGCAAACCTCTAAGCCAGGACACGACAACTGGCGCCCCCACGCCAACGGAGAATGAAGCTCGGCTGGCTGGAGTTTTGTTTAGACGTGATGGAAGCTTTATGGCTTGAGCCGCTTTGAGGGTGTTTGTAGATGATGCTTGCCTGGTTTGGGGCAAGTGCGAACCGTGGGGAATTTTAGGGCAGCGACTGGGAATTGGTGTTTCGAAGCTGTACAAGCCCAGGGCATGCAGGACAATCCCCAGCAGGATCTGGGGCAGAGCCAGGAGGCGAGGACTGCTCTGTCCATGCACGAAACTGCTTTTCACATGGCTAACTTCGCATCCATTCTTGACGCTTCTTGCCTTAAGCCACTTAGACAAACCTGCTACGCTGTTCGGCTTTAGAGTACAAGTAGCCACTTCCCCAAGCCGATTGGCAGCCAGAACGTGTCTATATGAAGGCAAAGTACCTGTTACTTGCCGTGATGCAATCGGGAACGTGTTAGCACACCATGGGCGTGAATCCTATGAGCACCATGGAAAGTGCGGATGCCTTGTCATTCTTGGAGCCCACTGTCGTTGCAGTTGTTCTCTAGACCGAGCCTGGCAAACCTCTGATGGACACCGGGTCAAAAAATCAAACCGCAACTTGTTAAGCCTGACTGTAAACATGGTTACTCTGGTGACGGGCATGAAGGGGGCTACTTGGAGGTTCATGGGTAGTTATAAGTGGGGTTATAAGTCCCCCTAATATGGGTTATAATTGTAGTTACCCTACTTATAACCCTACTTATAACTACCCATGAACCTTCAAGTAGTTATGCAGCCCCACGTATCCCAAGAACACAGCCAAGACCGTTTTTCAGCTCATCATCCGAAGTGCTCGAGAGGCAGAGCGCTTGCAACTGGAAGTCCGGCGACTGCTGCCCTTTGAAGAGGTGCCCTCTTTATTATCATTAATAAATGTCATAACATTTATAACAATAAATAATATAAGCATTAAAATTACATTATCTAAACCCTAAAACCTCCGCCAGACAGACTCTTTTGAACAGTGTTGATGCTTTGATCGGATTGATGGGTCTCAAGCATGTTTCACAGGGGAGCTCGCATTGGTTGGAGATGTATTCTGGAGTTCCGCAAGAGTTGTTGGATGCAGGCCTGGACGAGCCTGTATATAGGGCAACTTTTGTTATTCGGATGTTTGGTGGCCGCATCTGGACTCTAGACAGATCTGGACAGCCCATAAGATCTGTGGGGGGGCAGTGGGGTTTCTTGCACCGGCGAGGCATTCGCAGAGGTCTCCAAAGAACAGCACCTTGAGAGGCTTTGTGCAATCTCCTGGGTGTGATTCAGTGTATTTCAGAAACGGGACACAAGCAACAACACAAGGGACAACTGGGTCGACTTATTTCGTCGCAAATGCCGACGAGGGTCATGCATCCCAGTCGATATTTGTTCGGCATGTTAGGCTGTGTAGGGGGAGACGCGGAGGCTCTTGGTCATGAAAACGTTTCTTCCTGCGTTGTCGCCCCGAGATCAAGCACAAAAGGGCCGTAGGCTTTTCGTGCAGTGTGCAGTCGGTCTCTCAAATTACTGTTGACCCTCTCGCGAATTAGGACACCTGCCCGCAACGGCCTTATAAGGTGAATCTAGAAACTTGGGCCCGAAACCATCTCAAGATTTCGAGGTACAACACTTTGCATTCTTTCGCAAGCCGCAGGCAAGCAAAGAGCTGGAGGCCCGCCTCAAAGAGGCCCACCATCTCCTTGCTTGCATAGGTCGTGCCACTTAAAGTTGTTGCCCGAAGCTTGATGGGAGTTCTTTTGGGTTTGGGGTTGAGGGTTGAGGGTTGAGTTGCAGGCTGCAAGGCAGACGCCTGATGACTTGTGCCCTCCTATGTTCACGGAGCCCTTTAGAACGAGAAACCACGAAGGCAGAGCTGCAGCTTGGGCAGCGGAGTCAGGCACATCCCAGTGTTGCAGGGACTTCAGCAAGATAAAGGACGTGAGCGGTGGCAAACGCTCATGTTGGCAAAGCGGGAGTGCGTGAAGCTTGACCTTCTCCGGGTGGTAGTAGACTTAGTAGACCCTAATTCTAACAGATGCGCGCCAGTCGACGTGCGCAGATCGAATGGAGCTTCGTCACCTATGATTCAAAAGGAGATGCTTGATGCCTGCTACTGGCAGCTACTGCTATATAGTGGATGCGTGGCGCCAGGGTACAATCCCACGAGTCCAATATCCCCGTCATAATACTGTCACGGTACTCCTCGGTGAAGTACCCGAAGCCGGATGCCGTGAGGCGCTGACGGAGCTCGAGCGCCAGCGTGCAGCGGACGCCACGGCAATCCAGGGCCTGAAGGCAGTTTTTGGAGCGGGTGGTGCAAGAGCACAAGAGCTGCTCAGAGGTGCTATAGGAGCCAAGAACCAAACCTGAAGCCCTAAACGCCCCAAGCCCTAGACCTAGAGTAGTACGACTTCCGAGAAATGTGATGGTTCCGTGTGCCGTGTTGCCATTGCTAACCCAAGAAGCCCCCATTCTCACGATTTTTGACGACATCTCAGAAGCTCAAGATGCATGCATCAATACTGCCAATACTCATATTAACGGAAATAGTAATGACATGAAAATGCAGCCACTACGGACAGTAGCGAAAAACAATAATACCAAGTAAAGTAAATCAGAAGGACTACAGGTACTGCTGCTGATGACATTTGCCAGTTTTTCATTATGGCAAGAAACGAACAATTCAGATAAGCAGATGCATAACACTAGATGAGTAGAAAGTACCAGCAAGATAAAGTGTTAGATGCTCACAACAAGAACATATGTGGTACATAGATATAACTACCATAAACCGATAACAGTAACAGTAATGACTGCTAAATCCTTGGATAAACCACGAAAGCCCTACGCAAGAATCGTTGAAACCCCTTAGAAAAAGACCCATGTTATGGCACACCTCAACTCTAAGCCCTAGGACGACCGGGTCTCTTGTCAGGGCGATTTGGCCTCGATCCAGGAGACCGGAGTATCCCAGGCCAGGCCTTCCCCACTCGAAGCTTACATATCCTAAATGGGAGACTCATGCAACCCGATCATGTTAAAGCAGTAAAGACACACATGCAAAAACACATGCAGGTGGGTGGGTGTGTGTATATATATATATACACATGGATAGATGTATACTCTTTCTCTCTCTCCCTCTCTCCCTCTCTCTCTCTCTCTTTCTTATGTAAGCTGAGGAGATGTGTATATAATCTATAATGTTCATAGCCACCTACCTACCTACCTACCTACCTACCTACCTACCTACCTACCTACGTACATACAGGGGTTTGGCCTCCATGGTTGTTTGGGTGTTGCGGGGGTTTGTGCAGAATTATCTACACATATGTATATATATATATGTATGGGTCTTACAGGAATTTGTCCGAACCTCGCTGCTGAAGGCTTGCTTTTCAACCTCTGGCTGCTTAAGATTCTAAATGCGTCGATGTAGAAGGATGCGTGTTTCTACTATCACATATACTGGAAGTATAGTAAACTTACACGAATGCATAAAAAGGTTAAGCTACGAAGCAATGTCTAACGCAGCACATAAGAGTGCTTTTGCCATGCGGCTTGGCACCACATAAGCCTTAAGCAAAACCTGCCAGCCGAACTCTCCCGACACAGGCCAGAAATCGTGAAAGTTACAGTTATGTAGCTTCCTGGTTGTTTCAGTCCCTAATGGTCAGTGGGAGTGACTACGCCCTTTCATGTTCGCAAGCATAGTGGCCCTGAAGTCCAGGCAGGTCAGCTGGAGTCGGCGCTGCGTGAGCGTGACGAGGCCCAACAGAAGCTGCAGGACAGACATCTCGCAGATCAGGCCAAGCCTGCCTAGGCCCTAGGTCCCAAACCCTAAAATGCCCAGCCCGAGCCTAGGCAAGTCCGAGAGTGAGTGCTGAAGTTGTCCAGCCCGAAAAGACTTTGTGTTGAAGACTTGGCGGTGAGTCTGTGTAAGCGAGGCTAGAAGGGACGCAGAGGCTAGAACGGACGCATCAAAACCCGGGCCTTCGAGCCTGCTGTGCTATATGGGAGTCTCAGAAAATAAGGGGTACCTTATTTTGGGGTCCTTATAATAGGGATCCTATTATTTAGGGTACTGTATTAGGGTCCCCTATTTTCGGAAACCCCCATATGGGAAACTTCACAGTAGCCTGAAAGCTCAACATTTGTTGGGGCGTTTCGCAGGAGGCAATGCAACGGAGTCAGGACGAGCTGCACAGCTTGCACGATCCGACTGTCGGCTGTAGTCCGACTCATGCGGTGCTAGCACCCACCAGTGGTCGGGGGAAGTTTGGACTACAAGAACTCGTTTACTGGTCCTTATAACCACTTATGAACCGATGTAGTATAATCTACATAACTATACTTTAATGTAATACAAGGTGATATAGTATGACCTACGATATTCTAACAGTTTAGTATAGTATTATGCTTGCACCAAACAGGAGAACCTTCAAGCGGCAGATGCCGTCCGGGCGCTTTCCACGGAGAATGAAACTCGGCCGAGGTTTAAACTTTAGGAGCTTCGGATTTTTAGGGCCGTTAGGTTTAGGGTTTGCGAGTTCAGGCTTCGGTGGAGGCTTCGAGGCGTGACTCCCTGACCTGCAGGAATCTCTCCAGCAGGAGTTGGTGCAGAGCAGAGAGGCCGGGGATTGTTTTTGTGACATGTGCTGTTTCTCGCGGCTTCCACTCCAGACTCTAGCATGTCAGGGCTGTTGTACGGCGAAATTACGGTTGTGTGATATGCATGATTCGGGAGCTGCAAGAACTTTGGATGCTTTGTACTCGTACACGACAGAAACTCAGAATTACGCTTGATGAAGCTCACATGAGGCGGCGAGCTGCTAGCCAGCCTGTGCTTCTTTTGTCCCCTTTTGTTGGGCAGCCGTGTTCGGAGATAGGTTCCGACAGTGCTACTCCGCAACATGCCTTCCAAGCCAGGCAAGCAAAGAGCTGCAGGCACGACTGAATGAGGCCCAGATTGCTTTCGTTTGGTGTCACGTCTATGTGTGGATGTATGGTTTTGTTTCGGAAGGTGAGGTTGCTTGTCTGTCGCTTAATTATCGCAGGGATCTGGAAGGATCCCACCAATCTAAGGGCCTCTGATTTTCTGAAGTACCATGTGCCTGCCTGTTCCAGGAAAGTAAAGGGTGTTTGCTGAGGACACTCGATCGAAGTCGGGAAGGGTTGCGGGTCGTTCGGCGCGAAAGTCATGTGCACCCGACAGTCTCTGCAGCCTCAAGTTTGCCGAAGTCCGACCTTCCCGGCCGTGCAAAGAGATATCCAATGAAGGTGGAGCTGCAGCTCGAGCAGCGCAGCCAGGCACGTCCCGACACGGTTTATGGTAGTTGAGCGCCTGCCAAAAAGCTTGCATGGAGTGGATTGGGATGGGTGCTTCTCAGTCAAGATGGTGCACATACACTGAGTTTGGCAAGCTGTTTAAAACCGCTAGTCAATTCTGATGACCCGTCAGTGCCCGTCGTGGCACTCGGTCGGCTGAAGCTGACGGGTGAGGAGTTGCGGAATCCTAGCCGGCAGCACAAGGTGCCAACTCCTCCTGCTATTCCCTGCATACCCTAGGCTCGTAAGCCCTACAACCCGAAGGCCGTTCAGCCCTTACACCCTTTTTGTTTTCAGTGAGCAGAAGAGCAGACTTCCTGTCGTGAGCTCAGAAACCTTGGAAGCCCGAAAGCCCCATGCCTGCAAGCCGAAGACGTAAGCTCCGAAACTTTTTTGAGGTGCAAAGGCCCATGTACAGAAAGGAGAAACCTAGAGTCTAGAGATATGACAGAGGCGATAACAGCTCTCGAGCACCGCCGTGCAGCGGATGCACCCGAGCCGGAGACCTTCTTCATCGGAGATGATGAAAACACGCAGGCAAGGTCGGAAGAAGTTTACTTCAGGGTTTCTAAACGGGGGTGGGTTCCAGAGCTGTCCTCTGCTTCGCCTGTCATTTTACAATTTTCCGGTGTCGATTTGATTATTATACTCTCCCTTTCTAGTCCGGATCCAGCAAGACCTTGAAACCCGTCAGGGCGACCTATCGTCGATGGAGGACGCCAGCGCCGCCCAGGCGATTCGATTCGTATGGATCCACAACTGCACAGTCCAAGATTGTCTTGGGGTAGAGCTACGTTCAGGTCTCGATCTCTTGTGCTGCTTCAGAGTGTGGGCGAAAGCAGCACGGAGGGCTTGGGGTGCTTGGCAGAAGCTGTCAAGATGCGGCCACATGTTCTAACAGCAGCAAGACCATGATAGTCAGATGCCTTCGAACGAGGCCACGGGCTCCCGAAACCTTGTCTCTGCGCACAAAAAAAACCCTCCAGGGCCCCAGGGCGCTGACGTTGTCTCTCTAGGTCGTTCACGGTTTTGAGGTTGCAGTACTCGGAACAGGCGCAGCAGCTCGAGTCGGCGCTGCGTGAGCGTGACGAGGCTCAACAGAAGCTGCAGGACAGACCAGTGAGCCGGGAGGCCCGGCTGTGTTCTTTGGCAATACACGATTTTTCAACAACATGACACATAAACAGCGATGGCAGTGGCATCCCGAAGCCCAACTTTCCAGGAGCTCCTGGAGAGGAGCCAGGACGGGCTGCAGGGCATGCAGTGCTCGATTTCGGTTCGTCCGACGCGGTGAGAGAGAGAGAGAGAGAGAGCCAAGATGCTGTAGATGGCCCCGAGACCAGTTAAAAGGGTCCTGGAAGAGTGATGAAGAGTGCTGGATTGGGCGCCCGGGATGCTGACAGTGTGTTCCGTTTGTCAAGTTGTGGTTTCTGTAGACAAAGCGATCCGGGGACACCCAGGCTTCGGGGCACGGTTTTTCAGGCAGGCCGGTATGGTGGCAGGCAGTGTCGTGCGAGGTTCGGATTGGTTCGGGATGAGGCAAGGGACAGGCTTTGATGTGGGGGTAAAGGTGTAGGACGGGGACGGGGACGGGGAGGACCCCGATGGTGTGATGCCGACCTTAGCGCGGGACGCGCTGGACGAACTGAGCCGCTTCGGGGACGGGGGGGGGGGGGGGG
>CAJNDV010033085.1:75218-86114 GCA_905221635.1 Symbiodinium sp. CCMP2456
ACAGCTTTTCCTGCGCTCTTGCCTTAAGACGGGGTGAGGGTTGCATGGGCGCTGGCCGGCACCTCAGTCCGTGCTGAAAAAGGGTCCTGTGTCAATTCCCAGAAGTTAAGGAGAGAGGTTTCGATGATTTTCGATGTGGGCGGGGAATTTAGGCTGGGCCAGAACTAAGTTACTTGGTCTACGGCGCAGAGACCCTGACATGCCGAGATGCCAACACACCCTGAGCTTCACCGAAGTCGAAAAAAGTGTTTCGGCGTACCTCAACCTACCGAAACTTACTTTTTTGTAGGGTCCCTAAACATCAAAATTGAGAGCCTGACCAAAACTAGGTGGGTTTTGGTGGTTTAAAGGTAAGTCTACCGAACCAGCTCCTGACCTTCATTTCCTCGCAGCTCCTGCGGCATGAAGCCCGAAGGCAGAGCTACAGCTCGAGCAGCGCAGCCAGGTGCATTCTCGCACTGTAGAAAAGTCATGGGAGAAGCATTGGGGTGAATTGGCCAGTTAGTCTGCATGTAGCTTATCGAGTTACTGAAGCAGTAGAAACTCATCTTGACCCCAATCGTTGCCTGTCCTGACACTGCCCGAAGACAAGCCGAACCCAGATGCGACGAAGGCCATAGCAGAGCTGGAGCAACTGCGTGTAGCAGATTCCACGGCCGTCCAGCGCTTGCAGGCCAGGCCTGCATGCAGTGTAGGAGGGGCTTCGCGATGTAGACCATGCCTGTCCTGCAGTGGTTTCACCGTTTGCTCACCTCGGAAGATGCCGCTGCAACCTCGCCCAAAAGAGAGAAGGATGAGCGGTGCGAATGTGTTCGCTGGAGTGTCTGAGGCATCCACTGTCGCTGCATGAAGCCTTCCACCCCTAAGAAGTGACGAAACCGCTTCCGGCGTTAGCTCTGACCTGTTGCGTGTATGGCGAGGTTAGGATGCAAATTGACTGGTCCGATGTCAACCCTTGGGCCACACACTGAACCGGGTCCTGTCAGGGCGACTTGGCATCGATCCAGGAGACTGGGGCATCTCAGGCACTTGGAAGCGAAATGAGAGCTTCGCTGTGGGGCTACATGGTAATGAATATGAATCCGTAGCCGCAAGCGGCCATAAGTTATGATATCCAGCCTAAGAGGAATCGTCGTCCGAGATCTTCAGGCTTGAATATTTGCAAACGAATGCGTCGGAAAATGCAGGTTGCCTACTGCCCCGAAGCATCGCACTCCCGGCTCAGAGTCTCTTTCGCGCAAGATCCAGAGTGAACTCGACTTCAGTCAAACAGCTTGAAAGCGACTTTCCGGCAGCCTGACGGCAACCACCAGGCAGGGCAACTGGAGTCGGCTCTCCGGGAGCGTGACGAGGCCCAACAGAAGCTGCAGGACAGATCTCAAAGAGGGGCATCAGGCAATGAGCTCGGGGCCAAAGCCTCACAGTCATCAAGCTGCTGCGTGTGCTGTAAGACTTGTCATACTGTACCAATACGGAGGGATACAATGCATGGGCATTTCCGTGATTTAAGGACACGTCCTGATTCAGCAATATGCTGAAGCGTTACCGCTTCCAACATCATGAAGCCATAGTAATCAGGCGGGTGTGGTAATCTTTTCATGGCGGCCACAGCCACCAACAACATACGATAATATAATTTATACCAAACTGTTAATATACTCTGTCGTCGTCGCGACCTGTGCCTGCAAGCCCCATTTTCCGCAAAAATCACTAAATTGTGAAGCCCTCCTAACAACGAGCGATTCATACATCAGTCCTTTTTTTGGAACCCGTATCATGCATTTTGAGTCCCCTAGACCCTAAACTCCAACTTCACCATCTGAGCGTTTCCAGGAGCTCCTACAAAAAAGCCAGGACGGGCTGTGAAGTGACGCGGTTCGATCCATTCTCAGCATTTGCGCAGCCACCGCAGGTCTGATTCGTTCGAACAGGGCTTGGGGATTGGGATATCCAGCAGACAAAATTGAACGGATACACAGATGCAAAAGGAGGGGGGAGGGCGGGAGGGAGTAAAAAAGGAACGGTGGAGATTCTGTGGGAGGGAGGGAAGCAGGCATGCGGACAGGTCGGCAGCCACTCTGCGTGGCGGGCCAGCCCCAGTCCTCACGCTAACTGGTTCATCAAGAGATCCCTATAGTCTCCATTGTAGTTCCTTTTTTTGGTTGAACCAGCTATATATTAAGGATCTTATAAGGTATCCCCAAAAAGGAACTACAATGGAGACTATAGGTCCTTTTGAAACAGTCTCGAAGGCCACAAACTCTGCAGGAGACCGATCAAGTCGCCGATGCAAGCCGCGCACTTTCGACGGAGAATGAAGCTTGGCTTCAACGCAGACTGGGCCATGCATGGCGTTCGACACAGAAGTCCACTTCATATTCTGCGGGGTTGGTGCAGAAAAGAGGAAGCAAGTTTCTGTGCCAAGACGTTGTGTCAGGAAAATCTCCGACAAGAGTTGGTGCAGAGCAAGCAGGTGGGGTACTGAGGGCCCACAGTGTCCAAATGTTGGTGACGAAGTTGGTTCCGTTGCCTTTGGGTGTTGACCTGTTTGGCCGTTTGCTGCTGGGGTTGAGGCAACGGTTAAAGATTCTACTATTCTGGGCCGTGGTCGAGGAATGTTGGAGCAGACTTGCTCCTCCTCTCTCCTGGATTGTGCGGTGGAAATACGTCGAGACTCTGCACTTAATATGGCGGGCCCATGAGTTTGAAGCAGGCATGTGTTCAAACCTGGAGTCACGCTGCTGGACTCCACTTGACATTGCATGCGCGTATATCTGCAGAGCCGTCTAAAGGACAGCTTCTACAGAGTTTTCAACCGATGGCAGGCAACAACGGATGCAGAGGCGCGGCTCCAAGAGGCCGGGAGTATGCACGGGAGCAGCGTCAACCGACCGGACACCCCTGACAGAGCTCCGGTTCCACAGATTCGAAGACCCCAAAAGCCAGTGGATGCGAAAGAGCTCGTCGAGTCAATCGGCAGAGAGGCACCAAAGCAGCTACTCGAGTTTAAACAAAGTGAGCCCATGAAGGTAACGCAGCAGCTCCATCAGTTTGGCCAGGCGCAAACTCCCGGTGTAGAAAGGCAATGGGATGGAGACACGAGGCTTCTGACCTTTCCACTTGAGTCACGCATTTGTGGGATCTCTGTGGCGTGCTCGCTTGCCAAACTTGATACCGACGGTTGACTGAAATCCACAAAGCATGTCGCAGCAAACCCTGAACTACCCGAGAACTACCCCGCTGCGCGGGCCTTGTGGGGGGGGCAATACATCCTAAACCCTAAACCCCATGCTCAGAGCCCTACAGCACTACACCCTCGGACCCGGAACCTTATAAACCAACCTAAACCCCAAGCCTGTGAATCAGGCGATCACGCACTTCCAGAGTCAGCATCAAGCAGATGCCGCCAGAATTCAGCAACTCCAGGCAATCTCTTGTTTTAATATGTTCACATAGATTCCTGAATAATAGGAACGGGTTGCCTGTGGGGTTCCGACAGTGGGAACTCGTGCCAGAGCTTCCTGATCGAGGCGACGGCCATTTTTTTGTGGTGAAGTTGTGTCATACATACAGAGCTTTGTGCCGAGCTCTCGTAAGAAGTGAAGTCGACAGGATGTTAACCTTTGGCTTGTTTCCTTGAGGCCTTTTTCGAAAAGAGGGGGATGGATGGCGCATGCGAGATTGGTGGATCCCAAGCACTGCATTTTCTCCTGAGCGGTCACATTCCACGAACGCGGCGCATGGAGTCATGGTTTTGGGGGTTCCTTATTACTGTTATATAGTATAATATACCCCCAAATCCTATTCTAATTATTCAGGCCCCTATATCCTATATTATAGCTATAGTATAACAAACACCCAAACCCTATGCTATTTAATAAGGCCCCTATAGTTATAGTAATTATCATATACCCTCAAACCCTATTCCAATGGTTAAGGAGGTGGTCCCTAACGCGTCAGAGACCAAAGCCGCACCTGGAAACCCCTCGCAGGCTGAAGGTCCCGACCAAGCAGCTGCTAGGAAGCCAAGAAGCCCAAGCCGTCGGCAACTAGAGGAAACTGGAGTAATGAGACTATGACATACCATCATATACTATAACTATAGTACACTATGACTAATCATGATATACCATGATATACGATCATATACGATCATAGACTATCACATCATACTAAATATACTTAAAGATACCAGCCCTCATCGATGGGTCCTGTCAGGGCGACTTGGCATCGACCCAGGAAGCCGGAGCCTCCCAGGCGCCTGAAGCAAGCGACTTCTGCGCGGCTTTGAACCCAATACAGGGGCCTAAATAACCAAGGCTATTTTCGGGATCCTTGTGTTTCAAGTATATATATATATATATGTAGTATAATCTACACCAAAATCCTAGTTTCATGAATTATTAACGCTTATGTATTAAAACCTATAAGCCCCTAATCTCCCAAGCCCTGGCCTGAAGGCATCGCCTTGTCTTGTCTCTAAATCCTGCCACTGGCGGCATCAGCTAAGGGGGGTTTAGGCTTTAGGGTTGCGCTGCGAGGGAACTTGGCCGGGCGAGCTCCAATCAAGCCTGTGCAAAAAAGGGCTTAGAGGGTGATCGTCAGAGATCTGCGGGCAGCAAGTCAGGGAGGAGTACAACATGCATTGGGTACGTACTGCCCGCAGCCCACACATCTAATGAATCTACTGGTACCCTTACAGTACCCCGGTCATAGTACCGTAAATCCACACATCATGACACTGCCACTTTGCTTCAGAACCGGTTCAAAAATGACACTTGTACTATATCCTGCGCCCTAAACCCTAAACCGGGGAGCATTACTCTGTGTCGCACCGACCCACACCCGCACTTAATAGACCTCGCCAGGCCTGTCCGAGTTGCGGGAGCGCAAGCCCTGAGCCGTAAAGAACCTTTACCGCAGAAGGCTCTTGGAACATCCCCGGCAGAACAAAATCAGAAGCGATCGTTACTACTGGGGGTCACCACTGCTAAAATTAATAATGCTATTGCAATTATAGATGCTACTACTTTTTTTACTATAAGAGGAGTATAGGCATGAGGTGGGGTTGACAGCAGCGAAGCGCAGGCAGGGCAACTGGAGTTGGCGCTTCGGGAGCGGAACGAGGCCAACCAGAGGCTGCAGGACGGAAGGGCTTGGGGGACTTGAGTTTGTGGAGGGAGTGGGATCTGGTCTATAGGGCTCCGGGATATGCTTGCATAGCATCCATCGAGCAAAACGGGCATGCTAGCTGCTGTCTCCCCAAACGAAGGGATTAAATTACTATTAGCGAACCGGGAGGGGTTCAGAGAATGCCGCCCAAGCAGCTGCCTGCAGTTGCGGGGGCTATAGTCGGCTAGGCGGGTGACAAAACCGAGAGAAACGGAATCGGCAGAAACAAGCAGACGACTGCACCAGCTTATGGATGTCAATGCCAGTGTTGCGAAGGTCTCTTTACAGAGGCCTGAAAGCTTCTGTCTGGCTGTCAACTTTCCAGGAGGTCTTGCAGAGGAGCCAGGACGGGCTGCACATCATGCTTTATCCCGTCCTTCCCAGGGCTGGCAAGGGAAGAGACGGGGACAACCAGTGGTTAGCATTGTACCCTAGGGTAGGGCAGGATGAGAGCACACCCCCAATCTCAAGCCTAGACTTCAGATTCTGTTCAAACGGATGTATTTAGTTCACTTAGTTTCCTTGATATACCCGGAGTTCGTCCTAAGCAATTCTGAAGCCAACTTCTGTGCAGGAGACCTCCCAAGTTGCAAATGCCGGCTCAACGGAGAATGCAGCTCGACGGCTTCAGTGCTCAGCATAAGCCTGTGGGATTTATGGGTTTGGGGTTCATGAGTTTAGTGGTTTAGCCCCACATTTCCCGGCTGCTTGCAAGAGTCCTGGAAAAAAAAAGGGTTGTGGGGCTCCAGCACTTTGCCCATCTGAGCCCAATGCTGTGATGAGCTGCAGGAAAGGCTGCGGCAGGAACTGGCGCAGAGCAGGGAGGCTGGGAGTGTAGGGCATCTGTTGCACACCAGTACTCGTATCGATTTCACGGCTGTTTGCCCTTAGCCCTCTGGTGCTGCAGCCTTTCTGAGCTACTCTAGCATAGACAAGCTGAAGTACTATCGTTTGACTGGCTGTTGCTGCGCTTCGGAGGATCGCTAGGAAGCGGATGTTGGCTGCATCAAGCACTCTTTCGAGCTTCATCGTGTGGACTGCAAGGCTTCACGATATGTTTCTGGCATGACCGTGGGTTCCACATGCGTACCCACATGTACCGAAGTCATGATGGAATCATGTTGTTGAGAGTCCACGACTCACCTATTGAAATATCTTGCAGCACAGACTCACGCGTCTTGCTCATACCCATATGCAAACGTTCTCTTGTGGTGAGCCCCCTTTCAAAAGACCACCAAAAGCTCGCAGATCTCTCGGTGTCGACTTACCCTGGCTGCAAGATCTGTCTTCGGTACGTCGCTACGATCACATGGTACATTATCATAACAGGCTTCCTGTTCATAACGTTACGGTATTTTGTGAGTATGTTACAGTACTTATGATATATTATGCTTCTCCGGGTTATTGAAACCCCCTCACTACCGCCACCGCTGTCACCAATGCGACACCACTCACGGCCACCATGACGATGTTGATTCACAACCAATTTGCACGCATGTTTTGCAACGGTTCGTACAGTACTTCCCAACCGGAGAAGGAGCTGATGCGGTGCGTGGCAAAGCTGCAAGATGCACCTTTGGCTTGGTTGGTCCAGGCTTGCGAAGTACTTCAGCATTTCTGGCAGGTTGAGGCGCAGGACTAGCGAGGCTGTTCCTGAAGACGGCCAGCCGCACATGCTAAGTTAAACACGCGCAAGTATGTGTACATCTATATATACATCTGTCTATCCATCTATCCATCTATCTATCCACCTATTACATATGTATATGTCGTCGCCAGACCCGGGCCAGACCCATTGAAACCCAACGAGACGCCCGAAGCATGCTAAAGCCGTACCCCGGCGTCCGCAACCCAAAGCCGGACACTGCGAAGATGCAGGCGTAACGGCTAGCCTTGGGAACGAAACTTACATTGGGGGCCTAAATACTTTTGGGGGTTCCTTTTTTATCATTATAGTAGAATGGGCCCCAAAATTTTCAAAACCCACTTTTGTAGGTTCTTATTATAAACCCTAATATGGGATTTATCGGGACCCTACAAAAAAGTAGGTTTTGGGTTCTTAAGGTAGTATAATGGGCCCCAAAACCCTATTCTAATTATCAAGGCCCCTACATTAGAATTAGACTTCAGGCAGAACGCTTGCAGCTGGAAATCCGGCGGTTGCTACCCTTTGAAGAGGCCCCCGGAATTGCAGACTTGTACTTAAAGGATCATGGGACTTAGTAAGTAGGGTTATCATTAGGGTAACTATACTTATAACCCCAATTAAGGGACTTATGACTTATAACCTTACTTACTAAGTCCCCTGAACCTCCAAGTAGTCGAGGATTTGTCGGATGAGGCAGATAGATAACGGTTTAGGGTTTGGTAGGCTTCCGGCTTGTTCCAATGCTGGGACCGGGCTTAGGGTTTCGAGGTTTCCTTCCGGTGAGCTTGGAAAGATGTCTGGAAAGAAGCTGCATGGCAATGCAGAGCGAAGCCAAAAATGAGTATGTTGCACCACCGGCATCGCAGACGGCCTGCTGGTAGCTGCGAGGAAAGTAGTATTTATCCTGATTCATGATCTTATGGTATCATCATCATTGTCATCACTGGTACTAGTGGTATGTGTCAGCGGCTGCCGTGCCGTTTTGGTCTCCAGCAGTTTCAGCCTTCCCAGTCAGATATTGAGACCGGTGGCCGGGAAGAATCCCGGAAGCGAACTTCTTCATTTGCCCCCCAAGGCCTCGGCCAAGAGCCCTAAACCCTATAAGCCCTAAGGAAGTCCAGAAGTCCAGATCTGCAGGCAAGCAAAGAGCTGGAGACGCGGCTCAGAGAGGCCCGGAATACCTCAGAAGGATTGTTTGAGGAGGCTAATCATGGCAGGAGCCATCACGGCGTTTGTTTCGCTGCTGGTAGGAACAGCGAGTCGCAGCCAGACAGTCAGCATACGCGGAGTTTGCGAGCAGGGACTCAGAATGTGCTTCAGGCTACCACTGGTTCGGGGTCAAGTTTCCAACTTTGCCGTTTCCACCTTCTCAAACTAGATAGTCGGTTGCAGCTTCAAACCACGACGGGTTGCTCTTCGTGCTTATAGAAGCTTGGAGCTAAAATGCGTAAGCACACCAAAACACCTTTGCCCTTCCCAATGGGCCGATCTTGCTGTTCCCTGCGTCCCTGAGACTTTCCGAAAAAAAGGAAAGATCCTATACGGTATACGAAATACTTTAATATCTCCATATATATATATATATATGTGTATATATATATATAGATATGGGTTGCTATAGCATCGCCTTTTGAAATAGGGGCTGCTAGATGGATTTCTATATGGAGGCAGAGCTGCAGCTCGAGCAGCGGAGCCAGGCGGGCCTCTCTATGGGACGGGACGTAAGTCTATCTATCTATCTATCTATCTATCTGTCTATCTATCTATCTATCTATCTATCTATCTATCTATCTAGCTTTGTATCTATCGGTGTGTGTATATATATATATGTACATATCGTACATGTATTCAACTATGCGGCACTGTATACATAACATAAGCATATCCAATCCTGTATGTAGTATGGACAGCCTTTGCGTATAGCATGTGTATATATCTACACATAATATAGAGCATACTCTAGGCCAAATTACTCTGTGCAGGCAATGTTCGGGAGAGTTTTCAGTCCACCCGTTGTTCTCGTGAGTTTCTGTGAGCCTACATGGCCATCGGCTGTTGCTCCTCGGCAACACCGGGCAGGTGCATGTACTGCCTAATTGCGTAAATTCAAATTCAGCCGTTTCGGGTCTTCTTTGCCTTGGTCGCGTGCCAACTTTGCCTCTGTTGTTGGTCCGACGAGGCAATGACAGAGCTCCAGCGCCAGCATGCAGCCGACGCCGCGTCAATCCAGCGCCTCCAGGCCGACACGTTGCACGTTGTGTTCCGGTGTATGCTGCAGATCCTTCGCAGGAGGTGAGGTGAAGTCGAAGGCGGTGGTGACAGGGTATAGGAGTGAGAAGAAGCATCACTGTGAGCAAAACAAAGTAGCAGCAATCGCAATTAATTACTTCAGCTGAGATAAAAAATGCAATAACCATCCGAACATTATGAAGAAATGGTCGAAGGCGTAGCATCACAGCAACAGAAAGGGCTACGACCAACTGTCAA
This sequence comes from Symbiodinium sp. CCMP2456, assembly GCA_905221635.1. Taxonomy (NCBI): domain Eukaryota; class Dinophyceae; order Suessiales; family Symbiodiniaceae; genus Symbiodinium; species Symbiodinium sp. CCMP2456. The sequence goes on from CAJNDV010033085.1 coordinate 84,526, forward strand.
GTTTCGTCGGGCACAACGATGGGTGATCGGTGATGGCTCTCTGCGCACTGAAACTCCTAATTTTAACTTTTAATGCTGACTCCAGACGGCATCAGCAAAGCAGTGGATCCGACAGAGTTTGGCAGGGCGACCTCTTGTCGATCCAGGAGACAGGTGAGTCCCAGGCGCCTCGATTCTGTTCTATCCATTCCACTCTACGCAACTGAGTAAGTTCTATTGCAATACATACTCGTCTCTTCTTTACGCTCGGTTCTACTAGCTCGATTCTATTCTATGCCGTTCTGTTCTGTTTTGCTCTTCCCTTGGATTTTATCCTATCCTATAGTTTTCTTTCGTGTATGATACCATATCGAAAGTTAACTGGCGTCGTAATGCTTTGTTTAACAGGGCGTAGGGCGAATAGGCTTCAAGAACAAATCGTATAAGTCGGAACATGCGGTTTGGAGGTCTCGCCATGACGAGAAGTTTCGGCCAAACGCCGGTGCTTCGAATTTCTTATACTCAAGAACAAAACCGAAAATATGCAAGATGATGGGGCCGGATCTTTGTGCGGCAGAGCACTTGGAATAGTATGATGTTGCTTGCGGCCTGATGGTTAAGGCAGTATGACTCAACAGGTTTCGAAGAGGCCACGCCAGCACATGAAAACCTATGGAGTTTGTGAGTTTCATTCTGAGACAAGCAAAGCAATAGGACTTCGTGGCTGGTTTTGTTGGTGCATTGGGTTCATGTTGCAGATATAGATAGACTGCTCAGGCAGGACAGCTGGAGTCGGCACTTCTGGAGCGCAACAAAGAGTGCGCGACACTGCGCCGGGAGCGTAACGAGGCCCAACAGAAGCTCCAGGACGAATCAGGGCGACCTTGGGGTGGTCCTTTGGACCTTTAGAGGGGCCTTTCGAGTAAGGATCCTAATTGTCTGGAGCAGGCTTACATGGGATCTTGAAACAGGGGGACCAGGGCCTCAGCGTAAGGACCGCCGAAAAGGGACAAGCTGACGGTCAGAAAACCACCCACACGAGAGGCAGAGTACATGGGAGATAGGTGTTCAACACAAAGGGAACACAGCAGCATAGCGACGCATAGCTGTCTTTATCTTCTTGCTAGCTGCTACACAAACCCGGGGGGCCGTCGAGGGAAAGCTCAACCTTGCAACTTACTTGAGCCCGGCCTGAGCCTTCCAGGAGGTCTTGCAGAGAAGCCAGGACCGCTTGGGCCGATGTCGCCATGGACTTATCCCTCACAGGGCCAGAAGAAATAAAGAGGGGGGTTAAAGACGGTAGTTTTCTTCGCGTCTCGAGCGTTGCATGGAAGTGGAAGCTTAGCTTCGAAACCGGAGTGCCAAGGCAGAAACAAGCTTTTCTTGGGCATGGGTGGGCCAAGGATGTAGTTCATTCAAACGATTCCAATTTCTCAGTGGCTTGAAAGCGAAGAGAAGCCAACTCGGGGAGGACTCTGCCTCCAAAGAGAGAGCAGCCCACAGAAGGAGAGTGGCTGTAGCAGCTCCTGGGAGGTCACGTTAAACTTACTGGCTGTAAAACAAACTTTTCAACTTTTGGCTGGGATGGGTTGTATGTTGCCTAGGATAGC
>CAJNDV010033085.1:86214-119981 GCA_905221635.1 Symbiodinium sp. CCMP2456
TGGCCCGGGCCTTTCAGCCAGTAAGTAAAAGGCTGACAAAGCTTTTTCATTCTGTTTCAACCCTGTTTCCCTCACCTCTTTGCCGACTGCTGGCTGGTCGAGCCTATTCGGGGCGAGCCCTTGTCTGCGGATCTGTAGGAGAACCTCCAAGTGGCAGATGCCGGCCGGGCACTTTCCACTGAAAATGAAGCTTGGCTGTACGAGCCCAGTGCAGAGTGCCCCAGCATTTTAAGCTTCCTCACTTGTGAATATGGCGCTCAAGTTACATGGATCCAGACATATAGTTACTTTCAAGCCGAAACCCAGAGCCCTCTCGAAGGAGTGACATTGCAGTGACACCATGTGCCTCAGGAGCGGCTCCAGCAGGAGTTGGCGCAGAGCCAGGAGGCCGGGTTCGTACTGAAACTTACCGAACCTGGCTCAAGGATACATCCCCTGTATTTAATTTAAACCACGCGAAACATCGAAATCTGTGGGGTGCTTCCGAGTTAGGAAGACAAAGGAATTAGAAGAACCGCACGGTTCTGATGTACGAGTAGCGAGCATCATCCCCGTTCTGAGGCCACTGCACATTCCCAACCTTGAGAACATATCATATCAATGCTGCCGTTACCATCGCTGCTGCCGACACGATCACCAATACTGCAGTCAACACCACCACCAAGAACAACTCTGCAAGCTAGCAGCAGCTATTCGCGGCAGCCTTTCAGCAACAACATGTCGGGTGCAGAAATTTCAGTAAATAACACGTTGGTTGTTCTCCTCATCCTCCCACTGCTGTTAAGACGAACACTACTGCTGCTGCTGCCGCCGCCACCACTTTGACTACATTGCATTGTTTGGTACTGCTAGTACCGACTGTTTCCACCCAATCCATGAAGCCTATCAGGAGGTTCTTTGTATGTCGCACCGCCGACCGAAACGGCATCCTTATCCCGTAGAGGGTCTGATCGGTATGATGGCGGTAGCCGTCAGTGTCATTAGATTAACTGGCCGTGACAAAGCGAGTGACGACGATATGTCCAGCGTCAGCAACAACACCACCACAACGGGACGAGCGGCAACAACACCACCCAGCGTTCCCGGACAACAGCACAGCGGCAATCGTTGTAGTCTTCAAGGTGAACCTGACGCAAGCACGACCTTCCCTAGTTTAGCATGCCCGTTCCCACCAGCAGAAAAAGGATGAAGCCCAACTACCCAAACCAGGGGAGTTTCGGGAAGTAGCTGAAGCTTAGTATCCGGGATCCTTAGCTATCACGACACCCCTATCTACCTCAGAGCAGGAACTGAAATCCTTGAACAGCGTGGTGGAGCGGTGCGTGGCAAAGATGGAAGCTGCATCTCGGCCTGGTCATTGACTTTCCGCTGTAGACCGGAACTCGGCCCAGAGCCAAATAATCTCTATGCCTATACCCAGATAAAGGATTGGCATCCTCTGATTGCTGTTTGGCAGAGGCAAAGGAAAGCAGTCGCCTCAGGACTCTTTGGTATTCGGGTTCAGCCGAGTTTTGCGGCTTGGGGCATGGAAGAAGTTCTGTTGGCGTGGTGCAGGTTTGTTCGGACACACTGGAGGCGTGGGCCCAGGAAGATAGTACAGGGCTTGAATGATTACCATTATTTTCCTTCTCAGGGTTCCTTCATATAACTATGCTTTATCATGTGCACCAGGACCCGGTTCTGACAATAAGTTAAATGCCCTTAGATTAGCTGGCTCCTATCGTGAGGGCTTAACGTCCCTAAATGCTTTTTTTGGCCACAAGCCAATATTCGCTGCTTAACTTAGCTTCTGCACCACTCCGAGTCCCAACAAGACATTTCAACATGTCTAGAACATGTGATTTTAAGCATCTCAGCTTCTCAGGAAAGTCGTGAACGTCCCTTCCTCGTGGACAAGCGCATGGTCACGCAAATGCTTGCAGCTTATTTGGAGCAGCGGGAGAATCCGGGCCCGCAGCTAGAGACGCTTGGGCAGCAAGGGTAATGCTGCGGATGCTCAGCTCAGGATTCTGTGCCGTCTGTCGTTGTTCCTGAGTATTTGATGTGCCTGTTCCAGTCAGACAAATTGAGCAGACAGGGCCTTCGCTGCCAAGACGGAGCGACATAACGGGTAGCATTCTGATTCGCCATGTGCGATGGGACTGGGATCCCGGGCTCCGGCTTTCTTGCGGGAAATGCCGAGCTGCTCTCCCAAAGTAAAGCCCCTGAAAGTCTTTCAAGATCACGAGGGCAAGTGGGTGCTACAAGAGGCACCCTGGAAAGACATCCGGCGCGTTCTTTCAGACTTGTGGGGGCTTGACCAGTTTGTAATGCCCTCTTCGGAGACTTCAGCTTCCTTATTTCTTATGCCGATCAATGCCAACACTAAACCCAGATGTCCTTCTGCCCAGGATTCTGAACAAGATGGCTGACCTCCTCGGCTTCACCTCAGCTGAGCGCGAGCAGGCTTCGCAAACAGGGTTCGTGAGCTGGTTTTCATGGACTTGTCGTGCCGAGCCCGATCCCAATAGCTCCAGCACTTTGCTGCTTGCTATCGCAGTGCAAAGGCGCAGAATCTAGAAAGCCATCCATCCTCCGGATGAAATCTGTACGTCCCGTGCGCAGAATCTCATGAGATGGACGCCGAAGGAAGCTAATAGCAAGAGTAAGAAGAAGGAGAAGAGGTACTTTGTAGCAATAACGACTACACAAGGATAGTCTCGACAGATAGGAACCATCGTAGCAGTAGGGCTGTTATAATGGATAGAATGAATGTTCCAATTACTGAGGCTTGGTACTGTTGATTACAGACTTGGAACCATTGTAGCAGTAGGGCTGTTATAATGAATAGAATGAATGTTTCAGTTACTGAGGCTTAGTACTGTTGAACCCTAAACCCTAAACCCTAAACTCTAAACCCTAAACTCTAAACCCTAAACCCTAAACCCCTAAACCCAGCAAGCCCTAGACTCTGAACCCTAAACCCTAAACCCAGCATGCCAGGTCGGCTTGTCACAGAAGCGGAAGACACCGCTGCAGATGCAGGAGCCACAAGGCGTGCCGGTAGCCTGGGTTTAGGGCTCAGGGGGTTTAGGGTTGAGGGGTTGAGGGTTTAGGGTTTGGGGTTTAGGGGTTTAGGGTTCAGGGTTTGGCTGTTTTTGAAGGTCTGGATGCTGTCTATGCGGGCTGGCAGGTCATGTGTGGAGCGTGGTGTTTGTGTGCACCACGGTAGTGGTACAGAAGGGTGCCGGGGCTGTAATGACCTAGAAAGTCTGAGTTCAAGAAGGTGACCTACGGCCCAGAAGTTTATAATGGAGGTTGGAACAACGAGTCGGAGAATCCCCTTAAAGTCCCCCATATAACCAAGCTGTAGCATACCTTATAAGACCCCGTGTTACACATTGGGGCCCATATATTCAAAACCCCGACAGTGGCCTTATAGTAAACCTTAGAGCGACTCTTTTCGGAAAGGAACCCTTTTGGCACGAGAAACCTTAACCAAAGTGAGCTCACGGACCCTAAACCCGAAACCCTGAAGCCCTTAACCCTGAAACCCTTAAAGCCTCATTAGGCCCCAGTTCGTCCTACAGGCGGGAGGCAAAACGAAAACTAGGGCCCACACCCTATAAACCCTGCAAGCGCTAAACCCGACAAACCTCGTGAACCAGGAGGCAAAACACTCTGAAAATCGGTTTAGGGTTTAGGGTTTAGGAAAAGAGCTGTAGAACGCCTGGTAGTTCGCCACTCGTCCCCACCAGGCGTTCTTGCTTGCAAGCCTGCAGCAAAAAGAACTCCCAAACCCCTAAAACCTAAACCCTAAACTTTATGCCTCGCCTGGATTGTCCGAGTGTGAGAGCCGAAACCCTAAACTTTGCAGAAACAACCGTAAACTTTAGACAGTCGGTGTTTGTGGCGCTCTGAGCCAGGCCTCGCAGACCTGACCGACCGCTTTGTCGACTTTCTGATGGAGGAGTCGGAAGCCGGCTGAAGAAGGGCCAGGAAGCCTTCCAAAAAAAGGGGCTGCACTAAAAGAAAATAGGAAAAAGGGTTCAGGAAGCATTCCTATAAGGGGCTGTACTAGAAAAAGTTAGGAAAAGGGTCCAAGATGAGGGCTCTGACTTTAGAGAAACCACCCACTGCCCTTCGGCCCGGCACAGGTATCCGTTTTAGCGATGCAGTTGAAGCAGAAACGAATTCCTGAAAGCGTTGAAGTGACAAAATGCAGGGAGCCTCAGCAATCGTGATGCAGGCTGTTGTCTCTGACCTTCTCGAAGCATCGCCGTACCCAACGAGATGTAAAAATCTACATATACCGACCACAGCTCGCTGGTGAAAAAGACGATGCAAGCTGGTGCAGCGTTCTGTTCACATGATGCCACATAGTCACATAGGTGTGTGTGTGTGTACAACCCCGAGCCTCAGAAGCGAAACCCTTCGAAGGTCTGATCCCTTGGCGGTTGAAGACATGTTTAATGACTTCCTGTTCGTGGCTCTGCACTACTTTATTATTACTTTACGCTGCTGTGTCGTACTGACGGCTATACGACATGCTATAGCTGGGGGGGCTTCGGTGCTGCAGCTCTTGCAAAGCCGGTTCCTGCACATTGGGTCCTGGGTGTGCATCAATGCTTGCAATCCCACAGGCACACGCCGTACCTAGACAAGGCCTCCTGCTGATGACACCGGAAAGCATGCAGGGTTGAGGGCTCAGCTGTGGTGAAAATTTTCGACGCCTGCAAGAATGGTTCTGAGGGCTCAAGAGTTTCAAGGATGTAAAAGGTATAATCCTTCAGGTTGGGCCTGCCAAGTAGTCTGTAAAGTTCAAAGGGACCCATGCCGAGACCGTTGCCCAAGTCTGCAGCAGGCCTTGAAACGCCGAGACGACACCTCGCGGCGGATGAGAGGACAGTTGTTGGCACATTCTGAGCTTCTTCCGTTCCATGTGAGGTTACCGTATCATGCGAACCATCTACGGTAATACACACACACACACATATATATATATATATATATATAGTCTTTTATATGTAGAAGACATGACCGATCGAGCTGCACTGTTCATGGTCGGTGGTCCTTTGAAGCGGGCTGCTGCAGTCTTTCTCGAAAAGGGCTTCTGCAACTTCCCGAACGCTTCCGATCAGTGGCAGCACTTGGTTGCGTTTCAGGCGACAATTGGAGATGGATTGTCGCGTGCACCTCCTGACAAGTTCTGGGCCTCAGGATGTTGTGCAGCTGCTCCTTTCGCACACTGCAGCTGTGTAGATCTCGGAGGTGTCAGAAAAGCTATGGTGCCTTAGGAGGGCAAAGGGGTGAGGTTTTATTTTATCTTGTTCCGTGGTAACCGTCGAAAAGTCTCACACAAGGCCGGGGGGGCACCCGAGTGCACGTCATGCTGTTGGCTGTCGACATGCAAAAGATCCCCAAAGGTATTAGTACAGCAATAATAGGAGGAATAACGATTAGAACAGGGTTTGGGAGCATATTCTACTAGAGCTTTGTTGCTGTTTTTGGCTGGAAAGGATCCAAAGCGATCCTGGATTTCGCACGATCGGAGACTTCACATGTAGCCTTCAACCCTTCCTTCCTAGATCGAAGTTACGGGTTGGAGGTTTAGGAGCTTGCGGTTTATAGGGTTGAGTATCCACAACCCGCCGTTGCGAATACCGGAACCATGCAAGCAAACACCATGCAACCCCTTCGCCAGAGTTTTTTGTACCCTATCCAGACTCAGCACAACAATCCGCGGCTCCTAGACCTAGACCCCTTGCAGCAGCCCGTTTAGCAACACTGCAACCCTTCTATCCCTTGTCAAACCTTACATGAAACTTTAAAACGGAGACCAAACCACCCATGCCAGCGCGCTGCCTTCTGCCATGGCTTTGGCCCGGCAACCCCGGGGCAAAGTCGGGCCTGTCGGCTGCGGGAGTCCGAGGCTTACTCAAGCCATATGGGTAGTTCTCGAACTTAGGCATTAGGGTCCTGTTTAGGCGTCCCTTGAAGGGATCCATAAGGGTTTCCCATAGGATTTGTATAATGGTACTATATGGGTAGTTCTCTAAATTAGGGTGCGTTTGTAGCTCTCCAAAATAGTAGGACACCCTCATCAAGAAAGGACCCCCTAATTTCGAGAGGAAGAAGTAGTAATAATTACCTCGAGCGCCTAACCATTCAAGACCTTGTTCTAATTATTCAGGTACCCTTTCATTTATTAGGGGAGTTTCGCAAATCTATAGAGGTGCCTATCTTACCAAGGTGTCCGCAAAGTCTCATAACACGCGTGTTGGGGAGATCTGCATCGTGAGAGCTCTCCGGTAGGGTGGCCCATGAATCAGAAGACCCATCTCAAGGGGATAACATGGAGTCTGTAGAACACCAAGGTGGAGATGTGGCCGGATTGCGCCAGTCCTCCATTACTGGCATCCGCAATGCCATGCTGGCAGTGCCGACGGCTGAGCTGTCCAAAGAGTGTTGGGGGTGGCTGTCAGTCTGCGCGCATGCACGCTAGCTATGCCGGCCGCGCATGCACGATTTTTTGTGATGGTTGTTTTAATTAAACTTTAAACGAAGCCTTCCCCAGAAGAGTCTCCTCCGCATGCTTGAGCGCCTGTTCCGCGCAGCGGGTGTTGTTAACTTCCGTAACTTCCGGATACATGGGTTTCAGACATATTAGGGTTTCCTTGTCATTCGGGGTCCTTTGAGTAAGTATCCTGTGATTTAGGGTGTCATATCAGAACCTCCCTTCCATTGTTCTCTGCAGGGCTGAAAGTTCGTCCTCAGATTGCCCAAGCTGTTGGGGTTTATAAGGCTTTCCTGGTTTAGGGCATAGGGTTGCCCTGGCCCTAAAAGCAACATGGGGGAAATTCTCATCGAAAGCAACCGCCGCGTTCAACCCAACTGTTCGGCCCTACAGTCCAGGCTACGGGAGGCGGCTCTGCAGACGGTTTCAGAGATCTTCGACTGCAGATGAGTTAGATGAGTTTTCTGGCTCTGTGAGGTGGGCAAATTGGGGTTTCCACCGTCGTGCCCGATGGTCCTTGAGGTTTCTCGTCCCTAAACCCAAACCCGCTGTACCCTAAACTTCGTTCGAAGTGTAGTGATCCGATGTCTGAGCCATCCGATGCAGGCGCCCGCACAATTTGCTCAGTGGCAAGGGACAAGGGGGTGTGCTCCGACTGTATAACGTCGTTTCCACAAGTACGAACCGCCATGCAGGGGGTGGTGCCAGGCGAAGGCTTCGAAACAGCGGCAGGAATCCCTTGCTACTGCGATGGGTGTAAGATGCGTAAGGCCGCCGTCATAACACCATTCAACGTTACAGGCCGCCAGGGTCTGAATCTGAGGATCTTACTAGAGCGCCGGCGCTACCACATTCGAGGGGCCCTAAGTTCCTGGCATCACAATGCATCTGGACAGCATTGCTGGTGACGAGTTGAAGTAGGGCTCCAAGGAAAAGGATGGTCTGCAATTTTGGGATTCGGTTCTTGAGCTCTTGAACAAGGGTCCGAGCGACAAGGCTCATATCTTGGGGCGTTTCTCTTGGGATGATGAAACTTAAAAACTGAATCTGGCCCAATCGCGCATCATATCGACCAAGCCTGTGCTGCAGGCTGCAGTGCCTCGCAGAAGCTAGCATGAATCTTTGCAGTAGGGCTTGCAAGGTCCTTTATAAACGCTGAAGAATTGATCATTATGGCGGTATGAACTCCAGGTTTGTTCCGGAGCAGAGGCAGTGCATACATGCCACACAAAAACATGCTTGCGTCATGCGGAGCGCCTGCTACTAAGTTCGCAGGCGAGGCGGCGCCAGCTGCAGCGCGAACATGACAGGGCGGTTGTGGTGGCAGCGGAATCAACGGCAAGGCCGAGCCACCGAATCCCTGAACCCCTGAACCCTGTGATCTTGACTGTGATGCTTCGAACCGGGGACGGGGCTTTAGGACTCGAGGTTCGACTGGTGCAGATCGGTAGGATGGGTAATTCAGGAGGTCCAAACACTCAGTGCAGAGAGAGAGAGAGAGACACACTTAGGAAGTGTATCTCATCATGGGTCCTTATATATTTTACATCGTTCATGTAGCCGAGCCCAAAAGCGTACTGTACATCCTTTCATAGTCCCTACATGTAATTATAGGACCGACCCCCCAGGCCTCATTCAAGTCATTGCCACCGAAAACAACCAGGATTGGTGTTTACCAGAGGCAGCACGACTCTGTCGACAGTTTGCCGTTTCCAAGTCGAGGTTTAGATATGTTTGGTTCCATGCGAGACGTCCGAGATCCAACATGTGTCGTATAAAGTATGTTCGCTTTACCACTAACCCAAACCAACAGAAAACATAGTCAAGTCTAATTGTGCATACACGCATTATCCGTTTACCTTGGCCTTTGTTTGCCTCTACCCTCCTTCTGTTCTTGTGCTGGGCAGGGACTCTGAACGCCATGCATCTTTGCATGCTCCAGATGAAATTGCAAGTCACGAGGCTCCGGAAGCAGCAGTCCGATGAGGAAGCGCTGACGCGCCAGCGATGGAAGCAGGAGCGCGAGGCGGACACGGGCCCAATTGCTGAGTCGAATGGAAAGTTGAAATATAAGTCCGGCTTCAACAAAGAGTTCAGCTCAAGTGGAATGCCACCAGGTTCTCATCAAACAGATGGGGCCAGGATCTCGGCCATTGGGCACGCGTCGGCTCCCTTCAGCAGAGACGGGCGTATTTCTGGCAGAACCTTCACCCCAGGTAAAGTGTACCATGGACCATAAAATCATGAAGACTTTGTTTCGCTGCAGTGGACGCAGCCGCCTTGTCTTTTTGCAGTAGTTAGCATGGTAGCAACCCGTTGCCTCACGCGGCTCAGGGAGGAACCATCGGAGGAGGACGTGAGGAGAGATGCTGTCTGGTGGCAGTGGGGCATCAAGTTATCAAGGCAATGGGTTGCGATCGGAATCATGAGATCCAAGAGGCACACGAGGATGGGAAGGCCTGCTGCCGAGGATTGTGGCATTTTTGGTCATGTGTCATCACTTCACTTTCTTAGCGCCCTTTGTTCCACATGCAGAAAACATGAAAACAGTGGGAATTGTCGCCCGGTTCACGGTGTTTTCTGTCGGAGTGGTAGCAGCGCGACCGAGCAGGAGACTCCTTCAGCTTGACTCGCGGCATCGGGGCCACATGTCCACCCTGGGAGAGCAGCAGCAGCGTGCTCACCAGGAGCGCAGTGTGAGAGTTGTTCTGCAGGGCTTTCTTGATACAGACAGAGTCAGAGCTTTATTGCAATTTACTGTGCATATGCGTTGCCAGCCGGTGTTCAGAGTAGGCCCTTGATCCTGCTCCACTTAACTGACTGCCGCTCTGCCTGCTTGGCGATGGCTTTGTGCAAAGTTGCCCGAACATGCAAGCTTCAGAAGCACAAGGGTTGGGATTGCTGTATCCTCCTGAGTTTTCGCGACTCCGGGTTTCGGAGTTTGCGACCTCTCTTGAGTTCCAATCGTCGTGACCCCGATCCACTAGAGCTTCATAAAAGCGGATGTGACGAAAGAAAACCAGAGCCAGTGTAGGGTTTAGGATGTTTCGGGTCAGAGGTACGTCCAAGATTTCAAGATGACTTCGTGTTTTCTCACGCAGTCACGCTCGTAATCCTATAATAGTGCTGCTAGCCTTGGCGGCGGTCGCAGTCTTAGGACTTAGGAGGATCGTGAGCAGGAGTGGCAGGAGTCGTCGCATCAGGAAGTGGAGGAAAAATCCGTTGCTTTGTCCCGTTGCGCAGGAGCACCACGTGGCCCATGCCCAGGCAGCTGCCTGAAAGGGTCAGGGCTTCGATACTTAAGGGATTTTTAGCAGCGTCGGATATGGGAAATAAATCCTTCAACCTCTCTCTTCGAGCCATCCAAGCCTTGGGCGATTGCAGAAGCAAGCTCTTCCGGCAGAAAGCTCGCATCGTTTTTGTGACATCCAGAATGAACTACGGGAAAATTGGGGCTCCTATATGATTGATGAAATGAATAAATCCACTGCATTACCTTTTAAAAATCGAGTGCGAGTCCTTACTTTGGGTAATGCAGGATTCATATCAACAGTTTTTCCAACGGCTGGCAGGGCCTTGCGGTGGGGGCGCTTGTTCAACTCGGGGCGACTGCCAGGTCCAGAAGGGACACCAGAAGAACCTGAAGGCAGATCTTGCTTGTCATGTCTTTCCCGGAAACAAACTTTAGATCCGTGTTAGGGGCGTTATGAACTTCTTGTCGATGGCATGCCGGCATCATCCGGTCTGTGGGAAGTTTGCACGCGAACGTCTTACACCGAAAATTTCAAGAAGGGCACCCGGCATCATCACGGCAAGCAAGCGACACAAAGAGTAAGCCCGCAGATGCAGCGATCAAGGGCCAGGCCCAACCGTAAATCCACGATTGAGTCGAGCCTGAATGCAGAGATACCTACTGGTACCTATTCGAGTTTCCACTAGCTCGGGCTTCTGCTCTCTTGCTCTATGCCTTTCTTGGGTGATCAGCTTTTTGGTGTGCAAGCACAATGTTTGCAAACCACTACAACACCTACAACACAGCTCTTGTTTTAATGAGATGCTGTCAAACCGTCGTACTTCTTGATTATGGCTCGGCAGTTTGCTTGCATACTACGACGAGTTCCATAGTGTAACGTGATGTGTTGCACAGGCTCGCATGCGTGCTTCAGAAATACGTCTTTCCAGTTGTTTGTAGACCTGCTCAATCCTTGCATTACTTGTTGTGACTCGTCAACAACTGATATTTCGCGCTGTTGTTGCTCTGCTTGTATGTGACCCTGCATCGTAGGTCCATACCAGCCAGGCGGGAGGCAAAAAGCACCTCTTCTTCCAGAGCCCTGATAGCAAACCCTTTCGAATAATAGAGACGTTGTGAAATGGGAACTTTGATTATCGAACTGTGGTCGAATTATAAACACCTTATAGAACCCTTCTCCTGTCAACCCTTACCGAATCCCGCCCCTGTTTGACTGAAGTAAAATGTACATGAAAGTTAACACCCAAACCCTCAGGCTAAGCTCCAACTAACAAAGCACCCACGACACAAAAGGCATAACCAAAAAGCCTTAGAGTCCGGAAGCTCAATTACAAACCACCCTCAACAAAAGAAGCCGATCCCGAAAACTCAACCATCCTTTCGTCCCTGGTTTCCTTAAACCCTAAACCCTGGTTCAGTTTCGGGTTTAGGGTTTAGGGCCCCTGAACTTGCTCCACGATACGAACCTCTCGAAGATAGTGTTTCCCTGCAGCGCGACATTGTCAGCGAAGCGGGTGCGAAAACAAAAACCCTGGTTCCAGAAAGACCGCGAGTCGCGGAGAGAGCCAGCGAGCGTGGTAGTACTGGGACCTCGCCCCTCCTCAGAGGGCTGGGCCGCCCAGGGCATGAAATCAATCGATTTTTTTGGAGGGTTTTGGGTTTTGGGTTTTGGGGTTGGGGAAGTATTATTAGGATTTGAGTCTGGGTTCAAAAAAATTATTAGGAACTTAACATGACACCCTAAACCCTTCAACCCACATGACCTTCGCAGGTTATGGCCCTTGCCGCCCTCGAGGCCATGGTGAAGGCTTCCCCGGAGAAACGAGCAGGAGCCGTGGGAGCCGCGGTGGCAATAATGGCTTGAAGAATAGAGGGATACTATGACAGTTACCTTCAAGGTTTTCGGTTTCTTGAAGAATAGAGGGATACTATGAGTGTTGCCTTCAGGCTGTTGGGGATTGGGGACTTTGTTGATTGAGTTCAAGCAAAAAGAACCGAAGAACCGCGGTTGGGGTCTGGGGATTTCGAACTAGTTTGCTGCGCACCGTCTTCCCGATCTTGTGAGTCCTGCATATGCATTGTGCAGAGGACTTGACATGTCGTATCATCTCTTCTTCACGTGTCCGAAGTGAGTCGGCCAGCGCTCAGGTTTCGCGGTTGAGGCGTCACAATCAATCAATCAACCTCTCATGCAGACAAACCCCTTACAGGGTTACTACAATTTCTTTAAAGGGTAACTAGAATTTCTATACAGGCTATCATAAGTATAAGGGTTACGATGAGGGCTCTGCAAGTTTGTTGGAGAGAAAGGCTTCAGCCTTTCAGGTTTGCGGTTTTTAAGGCTCGAAGCCGTCTTTAGGCCTTGGAGTTCTCGAGAAAAGCAACACAGACAGAATGAGATAGGGTGTAGGATTTGGGGTTTTGAGGTACCACACATGGACATGTATGTATATATATATATATATAAGATTTATGTATTTACATATACATACATATATATATATATGTATATGTATACACACCATGCAGGCAGAATCCGAAGCGAAGCTCCAACAACAGACTTCAGCCTTGAGCGCAAGGTCTTTCGGAGAACAGCCCTAGTGTCCGGCACCCGGATAGAGTTCCTTGCCGGGCCTGCAAGATCTTGGAGCTGGACATCTGAAACTCTACTCTACTTCTTTTTCGGACATATGGGTTGTGGATTTTCGGGGGCATAGTAACTTACTATGCAGATGTCGCAAGGCTTTGCTAAGCATGATCGGCACTTTGCAGTTGACAAAGGATGCTCCTGAGAGTCCCCTGAGTCAGCTCTGATGCGCAGTGAAACGCCGATCACATGCACCTTTTCCTCAAGCCGAAGCATAGGCTCGTTGGAGTCACCTCATTTTGTCTAAGCACTTCAACCCTTGATGACAATCCAGAGTTTCTCCGAGTCAAGGCTTCAGCATTGTTTGAGATCCGCGATGCCATGGCGCTCCCACCGGTACCGGTGTGACCCCGTTTGGACCACTCAAAAAGCCTTTTTTGTGCAACTGGGTAGCGGGGAGTGCCTAGCATGCGGTGACTCAGACCATGGTGGAGAAATCACAGATTCGCACAAAGCCAAGCTGGAGCAGGGCATCAAATCCGTCTGGACCACGGACGGAGCCTTTCTAGCACAGCTGAACACCGGAGAATTTCTAGCGTGGGGTAATGACGGAAAGGGCGGCGTGCTCTCGGATGCGCACAAGGCCCAGCTGGAGACGGGCGTAAAGTCCGTCTGGACCACGGAGTATGCTTTTTTGGCACAGCTGGATAGTGGGGATTGTTTGGCCTGGGGAAACTCAAACTTTGGTGGTGAGCTTTCAACAGAAGCAAAAGCCCAGCTGCAACAGGGCATCAAATCCGTCTGGAGCACGGCTGGTGCATTCCTGGTGCAGTTGGACACAGGTGAGTGTTTAGCCTGGGGTGCTGCAGTTTGGGGCGGTCGTCTCTCGGACACGCACAAAGCCCAGCTGGAGAAGGGCATCAAGTGGGTCTGGGCCACGAACCGCGCATTTCTGGCGCAGCTGGTCACCGGGGAGTGCCTCGCATGGGGTCACTCAGACTGTGGTGGAGAAATCACAAATTCGCACCAAGCCAAGCTGGAGCAGGGCATCAAATCCGTTTGGACCACGGACGGAGCTTTTCTTGGCCAAGCTGGCAACAGGCACCAAGTCCGTGTGGAGCACTTGCCATGCCTTCCTGGCACAACTGGACACCGGGGAATGCCTAGCATGGGGTCATACAGATTGGGGCGGCAAGCTCCCAGATGAGGACAAAGCCAAGCTCGAGAAGGGCATCCAATCCGTCTGGAGCACGGCGCATACCTTCCTGGTGCAACTGCAAACGGGCGAGTGTCTATCCTGGGGCAATGCTTGGGGATTCAGCGAAGACGTGCGGCAAGCCCTGCTGGACAAGGGCATCAACTCCGTCTGGACCACGAACGGTGCTTTCCTGGCGCAGCTGGGCACCGGCGAGTGCCTGGTTTGGGGTATTGGTGGCTATGGCGCGAACCGTCGGAGGAAACGACCCGCGCCGGCGCCTTCCTCCGGCTCTCCCCCTCTGCGGAGAAGCGCCTCCGGAACTTCAACCTGTCGCCGGCGCAGGTGCAATCCGGGAAAGCCGGCTACGATCTGTTTGATCCGAGCGCCGGGAAAGCCGGCTACGATCTGTTTGATCCGAGCGCCCTGGTGAACTTTCTTGTGGATGCAGACGTTCGCCTGGTGCGCTTGGAATACTTGGTCGAACTTCTTGAGTCAGGCAGGGCTTTGCCTCGGCGTCAAGAAGCCGAGAAAGAGAGGACAAACATGGGTGCATCGGCCCTCGTCGCCGCCAGCGAGCTGCAGCAGGTGGACGTCAACCCCGAGACTTTCTACACGTCGATGATGGTAAGAGATCCGACTCCGCGGCGGCTCACTGTTCGCTTCGTGTCTATTAGCCACGTATGGGAGAGCATGCAGCATCCGGATCCTTGGAGATTTCAGCTGCAGTCCGTCGTCGACAAGTACCGCCTTCGCCTCGTAGATTCGGTGGTGTGGATATTCTTTGACTTTCTCTCCCTGTACCAGTACGACAGAGACGAAGATCAGGACCGAGTTTTCCGGCGGGCGCTGCAAGGGATGCACCTCCTGTACTCGCACGAGGCGGTGGAAGTCCAGAGGATCGAGGCCCTCACTTCCAAAGAGCTTAGGGAGGCGAGGAAGGGATCAAGCGTCCCGGTGTACTGGCAGGAGGAAAGGAAGGTCACGGACGTTTCCATCCATCGGCTGAAGTTGAATGACACGCCGTACAGCCTCCGGGGCTGGTGCCAAGCAGAGAGACAATGGGCAGCCCTCAGGACTTGGATGAAGGGCGAGTGTCCCGTGCCACTCCCACCTCACATCTTCCGCGAAAGAATGCAGAGGCTGGTGTTTACCCACCGGGAAGACTCAGAAAGAGTCTTCGAGCTTCACGAGAAGCTCTTCGGCAGAAGGCCGCCACCACCGTGAGGCTGCTCTTAGAAGGCCTGGATGTCGAGAAGATCGCGGATCTCGCTGCAGCGTTGCCTTATTACACGATGCTCAAAGAGGTGATGCTGACAGCCATTCCAGAGCATGCTGCCTGGAAAGTAGCTGCAGCTGTAGTGGAGTCTGGTGCCTTTGACGTTGAGATCGAGTGCAAAAACTTCGGAGATGAGGAGGCCTTCCGTTTGTCGCTGGAGCAGATGATGAAGCATCGAAGCGGGACTTCGGGAGCCTCCTGTCATCTCGTGATCACAAGCAGAGACCGCAGGCGGGTCTTTAGTGGAGAGGCGTCCGAAGAAGCCCAGCCTCCGCGGTCGAGCACGACTCTTCGCATCTTGGTCCACAGACGGCTGGAGTAGACAGAACAGCAGCACCCAACATGGTTTTGACAGGCTACAGGAGCTAGGGGCCAAGGCACATTCCCCTGGGGCCCGCATTAGACAACCTTGCAATACCTTAACGCGATGAAACCCTATAAAACCTTATAAACGATTTCTACGCTATCGGCTGCAGGCTCATGACATTTTCCCCTTCGCCGAAATACAAAGTCATAGGCAAGTCATGGGCGGCGCAAGTCTTCATGGACTGTAGCATCAAGGGCGCCATCATCAGGTGACCTCCACCACGGTGACCAAAGCTGTGGTGCGATCAACTGGTACAGCTATCACATAGATCGGTGTCATGAAGACGGTATCAGGCGTACAAGTTGCCTGGACTGAGCGAATGCAGCCCTTGCGTCCCGAACCCGATTGTGCCACCACTTGCGCTGATCCGACACCACCCTTGGTTGCAATGCTCCTAAGTGCATCAGCCCTGATTTTCCTAAACCTTAACCCAAAATCCTTACCTTTCTCAAAGGAATTTATCAGGAAATCACAATAAACAACTTTGGGCATGTAGGGTTTCTATGGCCCGCGCACCCTCCAAACCCTCCATAGACCACAATCAAAGACTCCACAAGCTTGAACCCTGTAGACCAAACCCTAAACCAAAAAAAGCCTAAACCTTGTCTGCTCAAAAAAAGATCGAGGTCTGTTTTCTCCAATGGGCCTTCACCGAACAGCCCGAGGTTGGCAATCATCGCAGTCCTCTGCGGTTGAGGGTTTAGTGACGTTTGGGGTTTAGGACTCCATGTAGGGTTTTGAGGGTGTGAACTGTTCAGGGTTGATGGTTTGGGGTTTCCATGTTTCGGGTTTTGGGCAAGGCTTGGGCTTAAGGGCTCAAGGTCAAAAGTTTTCCGGTGGGGTTAAGGTTTCAGGGCGTTTAAGGTTGCCGGGCGAGCTCCAATCAAGCCTGTGTAAAATTGGCGTTTAAGGTTTGGGGTGTTGTTTTGCTCTAGGGCTTGTACGTACTTCTCATGACCCACGTACGTGCCGCATGTGGAATTTCTTTCTGTGAGCGCAGAAGCCGTGCGAAGCTTGACATTGGATCTTATGTTTACTTTGAGTAACGAGTGTATGTATACTGTATGTGTATATATGTACTTATATACATATAGAGAGAGATACAAATATGCGTGTATGTATACGTAGTTATATACACATACATCTTTGTTTCTCTCCCTTTGTTGTTTGTACCATGCAGTAGTAGTCGTCGTCGTACATTGTGCAGGCATTCCCATTCCAGAACCGCTTTCGTTGAACATTTTGTGTTGGGTTGGAAGAGGGGAGGGGAGGAATGACGCGTCGCTTTGGTAATCTTGGACAATGTGGCTTTCTTACCAAGGACCGGGTACCACTTGCTACCACTCGCACACCAAGATTACCAAAATGACGCATCAGTTTGGCCTTTTTCGGCGACGACTTGGCAAACTAAACCGACCCAACTGACGCGTCAGTTTGCTCCCCTTGACGATTCTGGTGTGCCAGCACACTGTAGTCGTCGTCGTCGTCGTAGTCGTAGTCGTAGTCCGGAGCTCCCCACTTCACAAGATCACCGTGAGATGAGCGTCGCGAGGACACCACAGATAATCTGAAGCCTTATGCAGAGCAATGAGGTTCATTGCCTTGTACCACTTCCTGAAACTTTCAAGAGCACGAAGCAAAGGCTTCAAACACAACTGTCACTACTGTATCCCCGGTAAACTTTCGGGGCTTTCATCCTTGCAGGTCTGGTCCGTGCCCTTCCCGCCAGCAGCAGATCTAATGCATGCCATGGCGCAAACGGAGCAGCCTGAAACCCAGAAAGGCATGCTGAGATTCTCACGATCATAGCCGGTGCAGGGCCTATAGGGTTATAGGCCAGATCATCGATATGAAGTTTGACGTCAGCAGGGTCGGGAGTAGGGGCGGAGCACGCTTGTTTGAGCTGCTTCTCTGCTCGGGCATGCGGTGGCAGTTACTCGAGTGCGCGGGTGGTCATGGTCGGTGTTGTACCGTTGTTGTAGTCTTGGGTCACCCCGCCTGGCCTTTCTGATGCCCCTGTCCTGGCCCCGCTTAGCTCGTATTCTGGTTCAAGCACGGTGACAGAAGCACAGGAGGCCGCTGCGAGCCGATAAGTTCAGACCAGCCGTGATAGACAGCAGCCACAGCCAGCACGCACAAAGCAACAAGAAGCATATTACACGATATCCTTAACTCGCTGCAACGAAGATGGGCAAGCAGGGTTTCGACTCCCGGACGGCTCTTGCGAATGCTCCTTGTCTGGCTCAGTCCGGAACATGGACTTAGGAATCTTCGTGGTGGCATTACCAGGGCGCTCTGCCTGACCCGGACAGCCCAGCGGAGACTTTCAGGTTTTGCTTCTGCAGTCTGAAATTGTGTATGTGTTGGCGATTATAGAGACTGCAAGTGGATGCGACTAACAATTAAAGTTAATGCTTCTATATCCCGTGAGACCCACCCATATCCTTTGCCAACCTTGCCACCACAGGCATTGAATGCCAGCGGGAAGGCGAAAGCCGCCCCACCGAAGAAGGAGGTTGCAACTCGGCCTTTGCATGGAAGGAATGGGTCCAGAGGGCCCGAGGGGAAACCCCTGCCCGTCCCTCAACCCTTAACCCTAATTAGCCCTCTTGTGCTCAGGTAAAAGAGCCTCCAAAGCCAATCGTCTCCAAAGCAAAGCCGCCTGGATGAATGAGAAGGGGGCCCTCCTCAAACTTTAGCGTTCAGGGTTCAGGGTTTAGTATTTAGGGCTTCAGCTTCGACGGGCTTATTAGGGACCCAAGAAGCACATAAGCATAAGCCTTCTTGAGGGATCTCCCTACCTTATTGGGCTTCCTTATAAACGGGGGCTGATGTGGGAAACCCCTATCCCCGTTGTTGCTTAGGTGCTTCTTGGGGGCCCTATCAGCTTCGAAAGGCTTTGGGTTTCCTACTTTAGATTAGGAGGAGGAGGGAGAGCGGTTTCGACCAGACCGGGCAGCTGGACAACCAGGCCTGATGCCCAAAAGTGTGTAGGGTTTTTACAGGCTGATAGAACGAAAGCCCGGCTTGCCCTTGCAGCCATCGGGGAGACGTGCAGGTCTTGGTCTTGGGAAGCAGGGTTTGAGTGGATGTTTAAGAAGATCCGGCTACGTACAAGTTGCGGTGAGGCGTGGTTGATGCAGAAGCCACCTCGACCAAGACTTCGGCATGTCTAGTGTATCTCATGCCAAGTCTGTCTGGCACATGTGGGAAACAGAAATGTCTTGCGAAGGACATGTTCGGGCAGCGGTGCCTGAAGACTGCTGCAATCCACCTCGAAACTTCGAAGCCGCAGGTCGACGGTTGAGTGAATCTCCCCAGGCCCAAACCCAAAACGCCGGGCCAAAAAGCAACAAAATCAGCAGGACCTTAGAAGCATTAGGCCGACAGTACTTTAAGGGCAAAAGAGGGTTTAGGGCAGTTTAGGGTCCCGAAGTCGGGTTTTGGGGATGCAGCTATACATCTATAGACTACTCAAGGGCTACCATAACAGAGCCCCAAACCTCAAACCCTAAACCCCAAACCTTAAACCCTTTTCGATGCCCCCAAGGAAGGCCGAGCCGGAACCTCCCCCGAAGAGCAAGAAGGCTCAATGACCGGGCATGCTGCAGGGCTTCGGAGCTTTTTCTATGGAGAGGTGCCGGCAGTTCCGAAGTCGAAAAAGTTGGGGATCTGTAAAGTTGGTGTCCCACAGGGCCTTTGAGGCTTTAGGAATTTTTTCGAGTTTAGGACTTACTGTAAGGCTTCCATTCAAGGCTGGAGGGGCTGTAACAGATGGTTGCGCGCTATGAGGGTTCAGAGTTCAGGGCTCCAGGGTTTCAGGGTGTTGGGCTTGAGGGCTTAGTAGAGGGACCTAAATAACTACCAAAACTCTTGTTGTTGGGGGAAGGGTTCCGCATTGTGATTGTAGTATAATCCACACCAAAACCCTGTTCTAATTATTATTTTTCCTTCTTATTATCACCAAAACCCTATTCTTATTATTACTATTATGACTTGTCAGCTGGGCGGGTGGGAAAAATTATTACTATTATGATTATTAATAAGGGCTCCCGAACATTACGCTTTAGCTCTGCGACCTCCCACTCTCAGGTGGAGCAGTTTTCAGGTTTTTTGTAGTCCATTTCATGAGAGTGTGTAGTCGGGAAGGCTAAGAGTTTTGGATCTCTTGAGGCTCCCCCGTTTTGCTGGTCGCAGGAGATAGAAGAGGAGCAAAAGAAGCTGCTGGAAGAGATGCTTGGGTTTGTCAGGCCTTTCTTAGTTTCTTGAAGATGCCCTCTCACATCTTCATGCCCTGAGCCAGCATGGTAAACCCACGGCAGACTCTGTGAAAGTATTGTGCTCTAGCAGTCATTGCTGGCTGTTTGTGTGCACGTCCTGTTCTTGTGGAAAGCAGCTGTGGGAGTACAGTGTGAGTGTCCGAGGGAACTGAGAGAAAGCTCGCTGCTTCATCAAGGTGCAGGATTGTTCAGTCTCCGTCCTTCCAATCGTGCCCCCGCACCATGCAACCCTGTAGCCAAAAAGACCGCTGGAAATCATCAACTATGGTCAGGGTCTAGGGGGGCTTCGGGTGTGCTTCTTGTTTCTGGCAAACCAGATGCAAAAGAGCTACGCCACATGAGCCAACCAGGCAGATTCTCCTCAAACCAATCGCAACAGCACAGGCGATGCCGTAGTGAGAGTTTACCAGGGTTTTGCCAAACACTCTGTAACTAGGTCCACTGAGTTTACTCGACTGGTGGATCCCTGGTAACCCGCAGCTTGCCGACCCGATTCGAAAATCGAGTCTGACTGCTGCGAGCCACAAGCCTCTTGGCCTTGGCGTTTCTCGACTGCTCAGCGGAGCCAGACAAATTTCTGCGTAGTTCGTTCCTTCGGTGCGAGAAAGAAAGCACTCCGCCAAAGCAACACCCCCGCCCCCCGAAATACATAGACATATACGCACACATCTGCGCATACGCACATATTGCCTTGTGTGAAGTAACATGTATATGTACAAAGGTGTATATGTATATGTGAAGTTATGAGTCATGAGCTGAGGAAAGAGGAGCAGAAGCAGCAGTTCTTCGCAGCCGAACAGGCAGGGAACCCGGTCTCCATGCGAGAGGTATGCTGAAAGGTTTAGGGTTTGAATATGGCATTTAGGGTGTAGGGCAGAAGCATTGTAGCCCGAGGATCGCCAAAGCGGCGTCCTTTGAAGCAAGTGAAGCTTGAGAGGAGAGGGTGAATTATTTGGATGCTGCCGGCTCTGCATCAATTAGAAAAGAGAAGTGTGAAAACCAATGCCTTCGCTACTCAGTGCAAGCCTATTTCCACAGGCCTCATCGCAAACTGAATCAACCTTGTACGATTGCTCTCCCTCTAGAACACCCTAGTACTTTTATGATAGTAACCCTGATAATATCAAATTACATGGATACTACTCTTATAGTAACCCGGATAATATCAAACTGCACCGAAAGTACTCCAAAAAGTAACCCTGATAATCACCCTGTGATTAAAGTGACAGTAGCCACAAAAGTCTTCCTGTGATTTCCTCATGGCTCCAAGGCTCGAAAGGTGGCGGCCTCCAAGGGAGCGGACCAGGAGGCCCAGGATACTTTTGGGGTATTGGGCTTCAGGGTTTAGGGTTTAGGGTTTAGGGTTTAGGGTTTAGGGAGGATACTTTTGGGGTATTGGGCTTCAGGGTTTAGGGGCCCAAGATCCTTTGAAGTCGTGCCCGATGAGTGGCATTGCAGACTTGAAGGTTTGCGCTAAGCCCTCGTTAGGTTCCCAGAAGAGGCTCTTGCAGGCTGGATGCAAAAAGGGGCCCAAGATACTTTTGGGGTATTGGGCTTCAGGGTTTAGGGGCCCAGGATACTTTTTGGGGTATTGGGTTTCAGGGTTTAGGGTTAAAGGGCTTGCATGTACAAGTCTGTGCAAAAGGGTTAAAGGCTTCGAAAGGGGTGGAGATAGGACTCCTTTAAGGCTACTAGAAGGATCTCTGGAGCTACAGTATAGGGGCCTTAATTTGTACAATTCGTGCCTTAGCCTCTTGCGTATAAATGTGCTGAACATGCTCTTGATACACCGTTGCGTCCGAGCGGGTTGCCCAAGCCACAGTGGGTTGTTGGGGATTGTTGGGCTTTGTTGGTCTCGGGCTTTTCGGCTCCAGTTGGTTCAGAGTACGTTGTTGCAGTGGTTCTTGTGGAATCAGTGTGTCCGAGTTCTGCATTGCGGTTCCAGGGGAAGGGGCTCTTGGCACTGCAAGCCCTACACGACCGTAAGCCTAATCCCTTGACCTCATAGGAAGCCCACAACTTTGGTCGCACGTGCCAGCCAGATTGCAAGGAGGTCAGAGCGCATCGCATAGCAAGATCCCAGATCCCTACTCTTCATGGTCTTGCGGTGTTGGATGTGACTTCCTAAAAAATCTTCGTGGTGCCCCTAAACCCTGAGGCTTAGGCTTTCGAGGTGACAGCCGTCATCTTGCCGCTTGCGGTACCTGCACCGACACACACCCGGATATTTCTATTGTGCTGGAAGCCTGATGACGGCTGCCCTGGGAAGCTCTGTAGAGGAATCGGAGACTGAAGCTAAGAAAGACTTGAAATTCCGGGAGGTCACCTACGTGGAAGATCGGGACACGCGGAAGCCCAAAGCGGTCGCTCGTCCTTGGAACTGAGGAAGTTTGAGATAGGCTGGCGTACTTTCCAGCTTGCATCTCACACATCAGGTTTTACTTGTGAGTCCGACAACCACCCACCAAACATGTCAATAGTATCGTCTTTGACTCTTTTTCTTATGAGATAGTAACCATTACCCACCGCTCTATTGTCACACTATTGCTTTGTGTATGCAGTATGCAGCCACCTCATGCATGTGAACACACTGCAGCATTCCCACGTGCCCTTTTTGGTTTTGCGAACGGTCGTCGCGCATCTTCGCGATCGTTCGAATCACAATGATCGATGCAATCACCGTCGCCGTCACTTAATCATGCTTATCATGCTATTATCATCACGCTAGTCATTACGGCCATGTTCCATTGTCATGGTTATCCTCTGCATCAGCCCAGCACCCCTTGGATATTCGCGGTCTCGTTGTTGCTTGCCCTGAGTTATCGCCGCCGAGCCCTGCTAAGGTTAGCGATATCTCAGATTACTGGAAAGCCGATTTGGGGCTTCTGCCTTTCATGCCCACGGACAACGTGGCCGAGACCGATCTGCCAGATGATGTTGATCCCAGCTTCCGGCTCAAATACCTGGAGCCCCCCTGCTAGCACGAGAGGGCTCTTGTTGAAGACTTACGGCTAAGAAACCACGATGGGATACGATAATGGGTGATAATGCCGGAGTTTTAGATCGAATTGAAACTCCTGATCAAAATCCACACCGTAATCAGGATCTTGACGAAATCCTCGGGCTGGTCTGGAGAAAGAAAGGTTCCTGATCACTTCTCAGTTGATGCTTTCATTTGGCTCCCTCTTCACTGCCTGGCGGTCCTGAAGCTAAGGATGTTGAACGAGAAGCTGGAGAAGATCTTGAGACTGAAGTTCCATGTTTTCTGGAGCCAGGTGATCTTCGATCCAAATGTCAGCCGGCTAGTAGACTCCTATTTGAGATTTTGCCTCCGGGCACATGATCTCGAAGGAATGGAAGCCAGGTCCTGATTACATCAAGCGTTGCCCCTTTTTTTTGTATACGCAACCCTGAGGCCCAACTTCAGTCTTAGAGGTTCCCGATTGCCTTTTGGTTTCAGCTGACTTGCTTGTGTCAGTTCTCAAGTTTAGGCGAGAATCGCAGGGACAGTCCGAGATTCACAAAGTCATCATAGTAGTGGTAATAGTAACCGTGAAATGATAGTACTATAGGAGTAACAGCAGAAGAAGTAGTAGTAGCAGTAGCAGTAGTAGTAGTAGTAGTAGTAGCAGTAGCAGTAGTAGTAGTAGTAGTAGTAGTAGTAGTAGCAGCACTAGTAATAGCTATGATGACAAGACGAATAGTAATGGCAATGCTAGTGCCAACCGACTGAAGCCGTCCGAAGATCCTCCAGTAGAAACCCCGGAACAGCGCCAACGCTGCAACCTCAAAGCCCAGACCGCCCAAACCAACTCGCTACTTTGGGTTTAGGGTTTCGGGTTCCCCCAGCTCTACTCGTACCCCCATTCCGATGTTAGCCCTTTCTCTTCTACCCCAGCGACGACGAACAACTTCGCCAGGAAGATGCCGGCATAACTGCCGAGGAGCAGGCTGTGACGAAGGAGGTCAGCCGGAGGATGCTACAGCTCTTGGTTCGGCTCAGTCGGCCGCAGGCTGCTTGCCTTTTAGGTTTTTGGGGAGTCTTGGGGGCTTTTTGGGTGCATGGGCTTTCGGGAGTTTGGGGGGGGTTAGGGTAGGGATGTGTGTGTGTGTGGGTTTCTGTACGATTTAGGCAGAATGGGGTCCGGAGATAAAGTGTGTATGCCTGGACGTTCCTTGTATGGTGAAGCCCACCCCGGCGCGGAAATGCGGAAATGTTGACTAGCGTGGGCAATGGCCAAGACTGAGAGCTGGGCCCAGGTGCCCAAAGCAGGCTTAAGGAGATAGCTGTCGCATAGCCGCCCTGGCGATAGATGGTGTAACGCAGGCGTGACCAGACAGATGAAGGAATGTAGATCCACTACACCCTCGAAACAGAAGCCTAAAGCCTGATCCTCCCGATCCAGCAAGGAGAGTCCCAGCGACTACTTGTCCCACGACAAGTATGGGCAAGTCATCCTCGAGAGCCAGGTTTTAGACGTGCCGAAGATCATCGACGTTTGTGTCATCTACGGCGATGCGAACCGAAGCACAGTGACGAAGATCGTGCACTCTGCTTTCCGTCACCAGCCGCTTTTTAAGGACTCGCGTCACGAGAAGTCGCGCCGAGCAAATCATAAGAGGCGGTTCTGTATTGGTGTGGGCTCAAGTGAGAACCGTGGTGGGAAAATGTATATAGGGCAAAAGGACGACAAGCACCACAGAACTCGAAGAGGATACCTCCACATCGGAAAGGCCCAAGTAAGAAGTTGAACGAAGGCCTGCAGAAAGATGCATAAAAACCCCGAAAGGCAGCACAGCAGATAAACTTCCACAGCCCCTTGATGTTTCCGAAGCCTCACACATCCCTTATCCACCTCAAATCAGCTGGGTGCAAAAGGGAGAGGACTCGATTGTGAGCTCATCCCACCCTCTTGCCGTCATAGTCTGAAGCATGTTCTTTTAGTTCGATCTCGTCAGCCAGCCGGCAGCCCACATGCACAGACGTAGCAAAATGCTAGACATGTGTAATGAGGTGTGTTTTAGTGTAACGAATGCAAGGTATGTACTGCATTGTACGACTATGTAATGCAATGCAATGCAGTGCTTCCCTACGGCATCCTACGCTTCGCTGTGCTATGCTATGTTATGTGTTGGGATGGAGGGATGGATGGACACAACTCTATGCAGACGAGATCGGTAACTCGTAAGCTTCTGGTGCGATCCGCAAAGACCCGGCGCAGGATGACTTTAGCTCAGTGGTTCAACACATGTGGCTCCGACAGCACTCGGTGATTGTGGTGTTCGGGTGATTTGTGGGTGACCGCTCAGATTTCGGGAAAGGCTTCCAGCGGGCTTGGTGGATCCGTTTCTATTTGACATCATTGTTAGAGCAAGCAGAAGCTCCGGTGGTGTTGCCGGTAATTGCGAGCAGGGGATGCTGTCGCGCCCTGCAATCCCCTTCCGCAGCCAAAGCCAGGTTGGATGGCCTTCTGCAGTGCTGCGCCCCACTTCAGTTTGCTGCCAGGGGTCAGGGCTTGAGCGACCAGGACTTGTCAGTGCCACTCGGACGCACGAGTTGGTTACTTTCAAGCGTTGTTACAAGTACAGCCGGCATTCCTTCCAACTTTCCGCCATAAAAGAGCCCTAAGACCGTGTAGGGGGAGTTCCTCGCAAGTGGCTTTCCATGGCCGGGGATTCGATGTAACCGGATCTCATAGTGGCCATGAAGCAAGGAACGAATGCCTGTCGTTCCTTCCGGATATGCTGAGTTGCTTCAATGCCTCTTTGCTGCAAACCGGGCCGTAAGCCTTGCCTGTGTTTGTGCGAGTGTGACGTTCGAAGGGATATATTTGAGGGAACTGCCATTTATTATCTGCTCTTTACCGTGGTCCCTCTGCTTCCGAAACTCCCATACGAGAATGTCAAACCTCCACGGCAGCAAAGGCCATCTTCTGCTTCTTTCCGGAAGACTGTGTGGACAAGCTGTTGGGAGGCGCTTACAGCTCCCAGCACTCTCTCGGGTGATAAAAGTCTGATTGAAGGCAAGTGAGGCCCGCCAGCAGCCTAGGCCAACTGCGATGTAGCCGCACGTGATGGGAATTAGGCCCACTTTGTAGAGGCGCTAGGAAAATTGAACTTTTCTTGTTCATAGCTTCCTTAGGCACCCTGTGCTGTTCTGCTTGCGATTTCATGCTCTCCATCACCAACCGCCCCTCCATGACAAGAAGCTCCGAAGTGTTGCTGTCTTTGGGCCCATCTGGTTCAAACTTGCCTACACCGCAAGTCAACAGGTCGATACTCATTGCATCCGCTATGGGGGCTCGGTTGAAGCTTGCCAGCCTATGTTGGGCTTACTGTACAAGGTACAAGGACGGCAGAAACTGCATGCGGCATTAAAGAAGCTACTATGCCAGAGCGAAGGCCACTGGGAATTGCGATAAACGGAATCTTGTATGACCGGTGGTGAGCATTGGCCAAGCATGTTTGCACCGGGCCGTCTTGTGGCGATTCAAGGCCTGCAAGGCGCAGGGGAATTGAACGGCCGGCAGGGTGTTGTTCTGGAGCCGTTGGCGAGAGCCTCGCAAAAGGCCGGATTCGGGTATACCTTGATGGCAAAGAGCTGGCCGTGCGGCCAGAGGCCTCGACGCTTGCTGCGGATGTGCCAGACGGGATGCAAGAAAGTGAAGAAGAGGAAGACGAGTTTGAAGATGATGACAGCTGCGACGAATCGTCGGAAGACGCTTCTGGGGTTGACGCAGCTCCAGCTTCCGAGGCACCGAGCCTTCGGTCTTCTGGTGCTATGGCTGTTTCAGAGAGCTGACAGCCTCGCAAGCAAATCGATGTTCGAAGTGCCCTACAGGCCCTACAGTCATACTACAAAAAATAATTTGGACGCCACCCGGCATGCCAGAGCTTTTGTTGGGCACCGAGCTCTTCACATCCAAGAAGCATGTGCCCGGCGAGTTCAGAGGTTGGGACGAAGGGGGTCATCACCCCGAAGACTCAGATTACGATATGGATGACGGCTTTGGAGAAGGCGCGAGCATGGCAGGATATCAGCTCGCCTTCTTCCACTTTAACTTCCTTGCGCGGAACATTATCATGGAAGGATCCCGTGGGATGAACACGTCTGATGTCAACTCTTGTAGTGTGGCTCGACTGCGCAAAGATGCGCCAGCTGGAGTCTGTCCCTCTGAGCGGGTGGCAACAGCTCCCCATCCAGGAAGCAGCGCCGGTGAGGAAGAGGAGGGCAGTGTGCGAGCTGACCAGAAAGTGCTGAACACTTTCAAGGGGAGACAGAGACCTTTGATGCCTCACGGGGGAAAGCGACTTCTTCGCATCGTTTCAGCAGCGAAGGGAAGAAAGCATACTTTCAACACATGTGGGAGGTCAGCGGAAACAGGAGTGGCGACACTGGAACTTTCGCTTCAAATCAGACGCAGATGATGCTTGCACGCGCTCATGAATCACGCAAGAAAGTCTGTGAAGGTGGCGACATCGGTTGTCAGGGGCCCGAATCCACAAAGATTCATTGGAGGGCCTAGGGGCATCTTGCAGCTGATTGCTGCATTATACGGGGTCGACATAATCTTGCTACACAGAGGCAGTTGCACATCCCATGCTTCTATTTTTCTGCACTTCTGAGACCGCTGCGGCAAGTGGACCACCAGGATGCCTTCTTGGAATAATGTTTCCCTGCAGCCGCACCCATTGCCTTGCTGACGCGGCCAGATGTTGCAGCTCCAATCTTGCCAACATTCATGCTCAATGCCACGAGCAGAGAGAGAGAGAGAGAGAGAGAGAGAGAGAGAGAGAAAAGGGTCAAAGTTTGTCACTGCTTGATTGAAGGCTCGATACCCACATTTTATGGTCACTCCGAGTGTACGTGCCATAGCTGCCATAGAACCCTAAACCCTAAACCCTATAAGCCCTAAGCCCTAAACCCTAAACCCTAAAAGCTCGACCAGGCAGCCTCAAGGTGGACGGTGCTACCGGTACCACCGCGGTGCCCCTTGCAGCGCCGTGGCGAGACTGTCGGGTCATGTCTTACCTATAGTCTCCATTGTAGTTCCTTTTTGGGGTTACCTTATGGATCCTAAATATAGAATTGGTTAAACCAAAATAAAAGGAACTACAATGGAGACTAGAGGTAGTTCTTAGCGAGTTCAGGACGCGAAAGCAAGGGTCTCTATAAGACCCGAAGGCAGTAATTCGTTGAACTTGCGATGTCGACTAATGCTGGAAGGGCTGTCGCAGAGTGAATCTCCAATTGCTTCCATCATGTAGGTCATGCAGACCCGTCACAAGCAACAATAGCATGCAACAAGAATCGAGGATTTGATGGTGCTCCTGCACGACGCCGTTTCTGCTCTTCGATCGAAGTCGAGCGACGGCAAGACTCAGCTGGACACTGCGTGAGGGAGTTTGAACTGGACATTTTTTGTCAGAATTCGGGGCGCCTGTTGCGCTTTGGCAAACAGGGATGAGGGCAGTGCCTCGGCACACTGCCAAACTGGAATTCACATACGCACACTGCCAGGAAAATCAGCAAGGGAACGTCGATAATCCACTGAGAACGCATGTAAGCCCGTGGCGCGTCTTGTGCTAGCTCGGTTGGCACAGCGCATGCTTGAAGTTTGTGCCTGTGGGAAAGAGAGGTGTATAGAGGTGTCGGTCTCACCCACAGCAACATACTTCTTCGCTTGCGCAAGTTGTCCTCCCATATCCCTACACCCTCAACCCTGACCCTAAACCTCTAAACTTGTTGTCTCACTTCTTGGCAGACCTCGAACCATATGCCTCGCCTGGATTGTCCGAGTGTGAGCGCCGAAAACCCTAAACCCCTAAACCCTAAACCCTGTGAGGACAGCATCATCAAGCTGCTCAGTCGGCTCTTGAGCTGCGTGTTAGGCCAGCTTGGGCACCTAGGGTTCTCGGGGGTTGAGGCCAGTATAGGAGCTTAAATAATTACCTATGCTATTTTGCGGGTTCCTTATTATAACTATAGTATTATGGGCCCCCAAAACACCAATAATTCTTAAGACCCCTGTGTTACTTGCTCTTGGGCCTGACGAAGGAAGAAGGACATGAGCTGAAGAGGTAAGCAGCCGAATGTTTGTTGCGGCAGGCTTTCGCATGGCCCCTCGGCACGGTGCGAACGCGTTTGGCGACCTCGTGTCGTGGCTCGTGGAGCACTCGGAAAGGCCTTGCAGTGGTCATTCTCCTTTTTTTGGAGTCTAGAGGGTCTGGGGCTTGTTTGGACAGTTCAGGGTCTAGGATGAGCACCTCGCAGGAAAATTCACCCCCGCGGCAGTAGCATGACGACTCAGGGATTGAAACCTTATAATATCCAGATCGTTTCCAATAGACTAATCGACACGAGCACGAGGGACCTGAAGGGCCGAGCCTGACCCACGGAGGTAGGCCTACCCCAAGCAAGCAGCAAGCAAGCAAGAGAGAGAGAGAGAGAGAGAGAGAAATCTTGCATGTAGGTGTCCGAAGCGCTGAGAGGGGAACTGTCTGCGAAGGTCAGTTGTTATTATTACCATGTGTACCCGGTGTAGATATCCTATCGAAGTTGTCCAGATATCATACTCGTCATGACCTTTCACGTAGACATCATACCCTCAACTACTTGTACCCCTGCCGCCCCATAACACACGGGGGGCCACAAGGCCAGGGGATTTGACACGCCCCCTATGTCCTATGAAAGAAAGAAGAAATAGAGGCAATTCCGACCGGCTAGTTTACGTCGCTTTTCATGTCATGAGGCCTTGCTTCGTGTTCGGTTGATTTCGGCGCTTCCACACGAAGCATTCGGCATGGATGCACCAAATTCACTTCATCTGGCAAACCTCTTGTTATTGCTTGTTCCTTTCCTATGGTCGTCCAAGCCTTCGGGGGTGTGCTGCTTGCAACATCTTGGCACATTAACAGGCGGGGGCGCACCTGCACTAGCGAAAGCTCTGGGGTGGTGTTGGGACCAGAGTGACTAGAGCTCACCTTCAAGACTATGCTAGATGATTGGGGGAACTCCAAATCAAACCGATAGTTCTACCTGCCGTACCTTATAGTAGCCTTAGTACAGCATGTAAGACGCTTTTTTGAGCACTATGTGGCCCAAAACTTTTGGAACATCAATACATTACCCCCGCACCCGACCTTGGCCCTCAGACTCAACTTTGGTTTTGCAAGTGTGTTCGGTGAACCCGCCTCGCAGGACAGAGCTCATCCAGGATCTTAGCAGGACAAGCGGTGTGTTCGCCGTTCCGGGGCGGCTCAACAGCGTTGCAGATGAATGGGTGGCTACATGCAGGTTCCATGTATTTCCGCATATGCATTCAAGGTTTAAAAGAGCTTCTGCAATCAAACAGCCTGCAGTGACCCTGAGCACCCTCAACCTAAAAAGTACTAGGGTGCAGTGGTTAGGGTGTAGGGAAAGATGAAGATCTCCTAAACTAATTGAAACCCGAACCTTGAGCTTTGCGCAGGAATGGGCTCGACAACATCGCAATGGAGTGGATTGCCAGCGGCCTCGTCGATGACACGCAGCGCCTGTCCATAATTTGACGTGTCATTGCTGGCGCCCTCACTAAGCACCCCTCCAATCTAACCCTAAAACCTTCCCTTGGTTTCCAGTTTCGTAGCATTTGTTGCTGGGCCGCGGGGCGGGGCGGAGGATACTCGGCAAGAAACAGACCATGGCCTTGACAGATGTTGCAAGAATCTCGTTTTTTACATGCAATTGCGAACGTGACGCGGGTGAGTTTTGTATGCACCAGCAAGTCCAGTCAATGCACAGACAGAACCGAGCTGCTGGCCACACTGTGAACTATCCGTGAAACCCCATATAATTCTTCATGGAACCCTATTCTGATCATGAAGGCTGGACTATCTTGATGATGTTTGTGGAGGCCCATTGCTGCCCAAGGACAGGGCACCCAGGTCTCGTTCAAGTTTAGGGTCTCCGGGATGTCTTCAAGGTTCTCAGGCACGGCATTTTGCTAGTCATGGCTCTCTTTCTCTCCCTCTCTCTCTCTCTTCTTCTCTCTCTCTCTCTCTCTCTCTCTTCTGAAACATGTCCTGAATTGCATAAGCATCCAGCCTCTTGTCGTTGGCCAATAGCACTTGCATCTCCACTACTAAACCCTGCACTTGACTTCGGGAAGAGCGAGTGGGATGTCTCTAGCAGGTTTTTTATTTGGGTACGGGAGGTCGTGTTCCCTTTTGGCTCGCTACAGTAGTTTCACTTCAGCAAGACCTCGAGCCACATGTCATGCCTCCGCTGGAGTGTGCGAGTGTGAGCGGCGAAGCCCCTTAACCCGAACCGCCGAGACGCGTCATAGGAGGCACGACACCGAAGGCGGCCAGCGCCCAAGGCAGCTGGAGGAGGAGGAGGAGGTGGAGGAGGTGGAGGCAGACGGGGGCAGTAACTTTTTGTTGTATTAATGTGGAGTTCTGCTGAGTTCTTTTGGTTCGCACTCTTGCTCCGGATTCTTGCGATTGCAAGGTTGGGTCTTTGTGCCTCTTCTTGTGGGCTTTTCAGCGGACGTTGAGTTGGTGCGGTATGAAGCCTGGTGGAGTTGTACATCTGCACATGATCCCAGCTTCAACAAAGAAGGTGCTTCGAGCCTGGAGCCAGCTCGGGCATCTCATAGAGGGCCTTACTAGTTAGGATGAGGTTCTGGGGCAAATCTATTACACGAGTTTTTGCAATTTATAAACCTTTTTAGTTTTAATCATTCCCTGTAATCACCACGCCCTGTATGCCGAGGGTCCTAGAGGATCCCCAAATCTAGAGCCGCAGATGCCAGGTGCCTCCGCAAGCTCTAGTCGGCCGGAGTCCACTGCATCTACAGAACGTGCCAAGATCCGCGAGGCAGCTTCATAGGGTTTAGGCTAAGGGCTTAGGGACCCTGGCGTGACGTTGCAAGCCAGTCCCTAAACCCTAAACCCTAAACCCCTAAACCAAAAGGGTTTGCAGAGTCTGGGCTTCAAAAAAAGGGGTGGTTGCTAGGAAGATTCTGCTCCTCCCGAGCCCCGCCCTGATCTCTCGTGTTGTAAAATTTCAGGGCGGGGCCTGGCTGGTCGTTCTGAACGGACACTGCGAAGAGGCTACAATGCATAGCACCCTAAACCCTAAACCCTAAACCCCTATAAACCCTAAACCCTAAACCTGTTTGATAGTTCGGGATGTAGTTCCCCTGACTCAGGTCCGTGAGGTCGTCGGCAACGACTACGGAGAGGGTCCCGCGCATGGCACGGGCCGAATGCACTTCTAGGAACTTCTGAACAGATCCCCTTCCCCGCGAACTGAGATTTGGTTGGGGACTTCGCTGTTGGGGATATCCATTGATCCCGAGCCCTAAACCCTAAACCCTCCCTGCAATGCGGGCTCGTCCTTGCTAAGTAGGAGGCAAAAAACCCTACCCTTCCCCAGGAAATCAAGCGTACCCCACAACTTGTCACCGCAATCTGCGGCCTTTGGCTCTCCTCACATGTCCGGCTTGATGAGTTGTCTCAACCTGCGTAACAACCCTGAAGCCTAAGACTAAATGCTGCTAAGCTCTGTAGCTATTTCCCTACATCTTCAGCTCGACATATCCTTTTTCTGAAACTTGTAGCAGCCTTTAGGCCGCTTTGAGGATTTCTGGTCCAGGATGCCAGGGTAGGACCTCTCGAAAGGCAGGAGCGAGGTAAGTTGACGTCGGTAAGAACAGCAGACCGACATCCTGCTTGTCACCAACTTCGAAGCATCCCTAAACCCGAAACGCTCTTGAGGAACCTCTGGCAAGTCTGAGTCCTCATCTTACGAGAGCCTCTAGAAGAAACGGATACAACTCGAATTCAGGCTTCATCTTGCAATGCTTGCTGCACTACGGCAGCTCTGTGCCTCAGGCGGCTTGGCTCTGACTGCGATGTAGAGTACTCTACCCAACCCAAAGAAGCGCTTAAACTTAGAATGTCCGAGAGTTGGATTTGTTTGTGCTTTGGGTCCTGATTGCTTCAGGAAGTTGCTGCAGGTCCTGTGTGCAGGATGACTGAGCATGCTTAGACTTTGGAGTGTCGATGCCCCGAATTGGGGGCGCTGAGCGTTTCTGTGGCCCGCTTGGCCTGATTCAGGGGGGTCGGAGTTGGGCCCTTCAGGTGGTTGGCGCCATCTTGGATGGATCGCTGCCTCCGCAGCTGAGCGCGCTGCCGACAAACCTCGCCATAGGCTCCGAGACATTTTCCGGTGGTTAGATGGACTGGAAAACATATCCTTTGAAGACAGGAGCCGAGCCTGCTGCAGTGGCCGCACCGGTAGAGGCGGGTCAGAGTTCGTCCTCGCTGTTGCGCTGTTCAACATCATCGCCGCCGTCGCAAGCATGTCTACTATCGGACTACATCAAGTCCCATCGTACTGAGGTCCTTAAGGTTTGTTTTGCATGTTGGCGGATTAGGTGTTTGAATGGCTATAGCTCAAGGGTTTTGCTCAAAAGCACATCAAGGTAGATCGATCCCGCGGCCCCCGGCCTTGTGTCAGTCACAAGAGCTTCCGATGAAATTCGGACTAATTTCGTGTGGCCTCTTGTTGGCGTACACCATTGGCAGTATCCTCCACTATCGCAATGTGGACTTGTCGCAAATGGAGCTAAGCAGAACTTTACTGGGCAACAACGCGACTCACCACCCCATCCTCGTGCCAATGATCGTGCTCCACGACGTGGTGTCCGTAGTAATGACTCTATTATTGGTACACCAATTCGTGAGATCACCCTTTCAAAACAAGGAGGCCCACAAAAGTGTGGGCATGGCGTTCTTTGCCGACATTTTCCCATTGGAGGTGCTGTCGGGATTCATAGTGATGTTCTGCAGGATTTGGACACAGCCGTCATCGAAAGGCCATCAGGACCTCAACATGGAGGAGTACGTGATTCTGATGCCTTGGTTCGGGCTGTTCAACGTCTTCGCAGTGCTCAATGCCATGCTCTGCATCAAGCCGTCGTGGCGAAAGTACACATCGCTGATGATCGTGGTGCATGTCCTTGGTTTGCTGTATGGCTTTGGTGTGATGGCTCGCCATTTGGTTGGCAACATCATGTCGTTGGAGGCCTACAGTGCGCGTTGGGAACAGAGCATCGAGTACTTGATCCGGCCATTTTGGGCCATCACCTTCGATGCCACCAATTTGCTGCTGTTCACGGGCCGCTTGTGCGCTGGAGGCTCGTGGAAGCAGATGGATTATGTGCGTGCTCATCAGATCAATATGCAGTTGCTGACGGCAGTCGCCGTTGTTGGCACATGGTTTACCGTCTTTACTCACTTCCGCTTTCTGTGGGAACTCAC
>CAJNDV010033085.1:120081-130608 GCA_905221635.1 Symbiodinium sp. CCMP2456
TAGTACCCTCTATATATATATATATACATATATATATATATATACATATATATATATATACATATAAATAAATAAATAAATAAATATATATATATATATAGTAGGTACCTGGGGGGTTCAGGAGTGACGTGCCCAGGCCACGAAGATCCAAGCGCACGTGCGTGGGAAGCAGGGCCGAGCACGCGCTTTGAAGCTGCGCAAGAAGGCGGTGCCTCGTAGTTTCCGAGAATAGGGAACCCTAATATAGCACCCCAAATAATAGGGTCCTTATTATAAGGACCCCAAAATAAGGTACCCCCCCATTTTCGGAAACTCCCTCGTAGTGTTGTGTGGAAATCCCGTCCCCGTCTGATCCAAGGTACCCCTACTCCTAGCTTGAAGTTGATCTGGGGCCCCACGTGTTTGATATCATGCGGAGATATTCCAGTTCAGCAGGATGGGCCTTCTGCAGCCCCGCATACTCTGCTGCTCTACGTTCATGTGGCACTTGCAGCCCCCTAATAGGTCCACGTCGCTCTTTGTCATGTGCTCGCCACAATGCTAACTGCCTACCCAGATTACTTATACTTTATGAGATCTTGCAGGCTCCGTTCGACCTTTAGGGATTTTAGGGTTAGGGTTTGTGGTCCGCTTCCGGATCGATGGGTTGGGTCGAAGTCGGGGAACCTGCGTCAGACCTTCACACGCCGGTCCGCGCTGAAGCTGCAGATGCGAGCGACCGATGAGGACAGAATAGATCCGATGCTTGTAGGCATGAGCTACCGTGCTGGCGTTCCGTGATCTCTACACACTCCTGCAGCGTCTGTCTCAGCGCAGCGCAGGTCGTGAGACTTGCGTCATTCCCAGAACACCGGGTGCTGAATCGAAGGAGTCACCGAAGCCTGGGCTTCACTGGCAACCTTCCAAGGCTCTCGCTCAAAGGGTTCTGGCCCCAACCCTAGGCCCCCACACCTGCGAAGTGCGGGAGGTTGCGAGATCCGGCCTGCAACATGCACTGTTGAGTCGTGTCTCTTCACTTCTCTGTTATCTTCATCAAGGCAGTCATCAACAACTTGGACCGCTGAAGTCGTCCCTTCTGTGTGAGGCTGCCCCGGTGCCTCCGGCGAAACGCCGACCCTCAGCGGCTGCGAAGCGCCGCTGGGACTTATGGGAGCTGCTGCTATAGGCCGGCTAGGCCTCCCTGTGTCCCATTCGTGTCGCAGACGTCTGCGTTGACTGAGAGACTGAGAGTAGACACTCCATGGACCCATGGAGACAGGGAGGGAAGTGCCTTCAAGTCGGGTTGAAGAATGCACTCAGGTCCAGATGATGCACTGCAGGAGCAAGCCGGAAGAATGGGCTTGTTCCTGGGAGTTCTGAAACATAGGAGGACCACACTAAGGGCTGTTTAAGGGTCTATGGTGTAGGATCGAAGGAAACAGGGCGTAGGGCTATCCTAAATCGAAGGATCATAAAAAGACTAGATAATTTTCCGAAGACCCCATTCGTGTCTACCAGACGGATTGCCAGTTCTCATGAAACCCGATTTTAGATGGTTGAAGATCTGATCAAATATTCGTATACACCCTAAACCCGGAACATCCGACCTTGAGCCGAGACATCCGACCTACAGACCCATGCCTCGCTTGGATTGTCCGAGTTCTTGAGCACCGAACACCTTTCTCCGTCGTATGTAAGAAGTTCATATCTGCCTGAGTACTACAAGCCTTTCAAAGTGCGTTCCTCTGCAAGGAGCGCGAGGAGTTCGAGCAGTCGAAGGCGATGAAGCAACCAGTAACAAAACAGCATTGACTGTACATGTTTTAATGTGTGCACATGTATATGTCCATGTATGTTTGTATGGGAATGTCCCTGTCTTTGCAAAGGAATGTATGTATGAGTGTATGCATGTGTGTACATGTATGTTTTATATAGATACATGCAATTTCGACTGCATCAAGATTAAAGATGTGGTCATTAGTGGTTGGTTGCGTTGAATGAAGTCTGATGGGCATTAAAGTTTAGGGTTTAGGGTTTGGCGCCCCGACAGTACTTGCCGAATAGCTGAATGTTCGATGTAAGACAGCACCACGTGAGCACCGGAGCCACCCCAGCATAGTATCTTATAGTTTATTATGGTAAAGCCTCACTCAGTTTCTAAAGCCCCCCCACCCAGT
Source organism: Symbiodinium sp. CCMP2456 (assembly GCA_905221635.1). Classification (NCBI taxonomy): domain Eukaryota; class Dinophyceae; order Suessiales; family Symbiodiniaceae; genus Symbiodinium; species Symbiodinium sp. CCMP2456. The sequence goes on from CAJNDV010033085.1 coordinate 122,238, forward strand.
CTCAGAAGCCTAGACTCTTGCGAACCCTCCACCAAGAATTCCCACATCCAGGCTCTGCCCAGCCGTCTGCCCAGCCGTCTGCCCGCCATTCCACCAGAGGTTGCCGCGACTCTTCTGCGTTTTGCGCCTTTATGTGTGGTGTGTCTCTGTCTGTGGATCTGTGTGCTATTGGCTGGCTGCCTCGGGAATCTAGTCCCATGGTCCCTCAACTCGCTTTAGCTGTTTGAGCATCTGTTCAGGGCTGCCTTCGCCTGTCATTATCCCCCTTTCCTTTGTCGAATGTCCTCAAGCCTACTCCTAGTCCCATCATCCCGACAAGCCCTAAACCCAACTGCTAAGAACTCCAAACCCTAAAGACCAGGCCCGAACTCTGCACCTATGAACCCTCGCCTGGCTGGTCCGAGTTGTGAGAGTGTACTTGGAGGTTCACGGGACTTAGTAAGTAAGGTTATAAGTCCCCGATTTGGGGTTATAAGTATAGTTACCCTAATTATAACCCTACTTACTAAGTCCCATGATCTTTTAAGTAAAGACCAGGCCAGAAGGATCCAAGCAGCAGTGCGAGGGCATCAGGCGCGCCGCCGCGTCGCGCGCTCGCGGCCTCGAACCTGGGCCCGAGCTTGGGGAGATTCCTTCTTGGGCGGGGTTTCGGAGCTCCTTAGGGGGGTTCCCTGAAAGGGTACCATGTTGGGGGGTTCGGATCCTTATAATACCTGCGAACATGTTGTACGTGTTAATCAACCGAAAGTAGGCACTAAGTAGGCGCTGAAGCCGTCGCTGCAACCACTATAGGGTACTATGGTTTGTTGCGAGATGCATGGTGCAATTGCGAAGCAGAAGCTTACCGCTTGCCAGAGCAAAGGAAGCGCAAGGATACTTTCGGCCCTGCGCTGAGTGATGCAAGATTTCAGATGTGTTTCCTGTGTACTTCATGAGCTTGAGGGAGCTTTGAAGGAACCTCGGGCTTTCAACGACCTCTTAGGTTCAGCGTGAAGTGGGAGAGCTTTCGTGCTTGCAGCATGCTGCAGCAATCCCAGGCTTCGCGATCTGAGCTCACCGATGCACAGGAGAGCTTCAAGACAGATATCTTGCTTAGAGGGTAAGTTGCGACGGGTGGCTTTGCGCTCTCGGTTTGAGCTGCACTGCTACATCCTAGGCCCATGGCCCTTGGTAGCCTCTACTCTCGTCAGGAGAGTGAAGAGGGCGAAGAGGAGGAGGAGGAGGTGGGGCTGTTGCCAGCGAGCCTACCAAGTACCATATTGTATGCTCAGGGGGCAGCCTCCGAAGCCCAGGAACCTATGGTCATTGCGCCAGCACTGGACGAGCCACCGTCGCACGATCGTTGTGGCTAACGTTGCCGGTGTCAGTTGTTACTAATCGCGCTCTAGTGTCCCAACACTCTATTCCTGCTCCTCCGTGCTTGCAGGATGGTGAAGAAGAAGACGAAGAGGAAGACGATGAGGAGTGTTGGAACCGCAGGGTAGTGGAAACAAGCCTGTGCAAAGTGAGCGAATGCACAAGAGGTTGTTACAGACTTGCAAGGGCCACAGCTCCAGCGCAACAGGACGCCTCGCTTGCCTGTGCTCGCCGGTCCATCATCAGCACACCCAGCCGAAAAATCGAAGAATCTGGAATCTACGAATCATGGAGGAACGGCATGGTTCCGGCTGTGTCAGAGCGCTGCAAGCCGAGAAGGGACGTGGCACTCAGATCACAAAGTCGCAAAGTTTAAGCAGTCACTTCCACAACTGTTTGATTTTCTCAGGGTCCGTGACCTCGAACATCTCGAAAGATGGATCTTCGGGCTGCCAAACAGAAGGCAGCCCTGGATTTCCGACGTTATCACTCTTCATATGCATAACTTGCCTGCTTCCGAGCACGCGTACAGGATGCATGGGCTGTTGCAGAGGCAAGCGAACTGCCATGGAACCATCGCGACGGCAGGCGGAATGCTGGAAGTACTCGACTTCAACGCAACCTCGTGGTGCTTGCGTGTTGGTTGGTCGCAGAATCCGCGAAACGTCACGACGAGTTCGGTCGATGGCGCACATACCAACGACTACAAACGCACAAGCAGCAATTGACACTTTTGCAAGCTGAGTGTGTCATTGTATCTGGCTTCTTTCTGCAGCAGCTCCTGGGAAGGGAGTAGCATCCAGTCTCCACCGTAGGTGGCGACCCCGGGGCTTCGCGATTTCGGGATGAAAGTGTAAATCATGCCCAGGAGGACGGCCGCAGCGTTGCCATGTTGGGGCCACCTGTGAGCGAGACGGAATAGCCGGCGGCGCACGTGCCTGAGGCCTGGATCGATTGCAGAGACTAGAACCCTCACGAGAAGACCTATTTAGAACCCTTTTCGAACGCCTTAGCGCAGTGAGAGATCGAAGCGATACTTGTATACATCGCGCAAGACAGGGAGTTGAGATGCTAGCTGAAGTCACTTGTGCAACTAGCCAACTTCAAGACATGTTGGCCGAGGTTGAAGTCCGGTTCTGATGACTGTGACGGTGAGAAGTCCGGGACTTCTCCTTCGGCAGAACTGGCGAGGAAGGCATTTACCCAAGCCTCGAGGACCAGCTGGTAGGCGAGTTTGCTGGCTTCGGAGTTTCGGCTGGCCGGGAGATCCGCAAAGCTCGGATGCGATCCCGGCTGACTTCGATTGAAAAGGTCGCGACTGCAGATGCGCGTCAAGGAAATCATTCTTGAGCATGGCAAACATACACCCAAAGTGTGACCACAGGCTTTTTGTAGAGCTCAGGCACATGCATGCGCTGCATGTTGCTGCAAGTGCCTTCTCTACAACGAGATATCCTAGATGCCACTGAGTTGGGACTTCTGTTGTGACCCAACAGTCATTCGCTTCGGTGGTGGCGCGGGAACCAGTCGTTCCAGACCCGAAGTAGAAGGACCCAAGTGCCTTTATCACCGTCCAGGCCAGCAACTTCAGCACGAAGTCGAGGAGTTGCAGCAGACATGCCTTCCACCGAGCTGTTGGGGGCTTTCGTGGTTCATGAGGCCCTAGAAAGTGGTTCTCTATTCTTCGAGTGAGATCTAGTGCGAGTTGCATTTAGGGCTATTCCGCGTGTTTGCCGACTTCCCAGAGTAGTCAAGGATGCTCGTTCTGACTCGGGTGGTTGGTTTGGCAGCATGCTGCCTGGTTCCAGAAGACTCTGTAGGAGGCTTGTTCTTTGCGTCGGTGCTCCGTGTTTTGCCAGGGCGATGTCCACTGCCATGATGCTATCTTGCTTGTTAGTACAGACACAAGGGAAGGAATAGGTGGCTCTTCGTCGTCTGGCAGAGCTTGCGCTTCGGCTCAAACGCCTCGGCATGCTCAGCTTTGGCTTCGGATCCATGACTTCAGAAACTTAAAAGGCAGACCTGGCTGCCACATTCCCCTTCCATGCCCGGAAGTCTATGCAGCGAATCTATCATCGAACAGCTGCAGTAGGGCAAGACACAGCACACGTATGACATGCCTAGTTGCTTGCGATCTGACTCTGTTTTAGCATCACAGAGTGCCATTCCGCCGTGGAGGCAGGGTCAACTCTGGCTTGTGTATGATTTCCGGCTTTTCCCAACACTCGAGCCCTCGAGCCGTCGACAGAAGGGTGTCTACCTGTTCCCAAGGCCCATTCTTGCGTTGCTGCAGGGTGCGATGTCCGACCAGCTGTGGTACCTGATATCTACCCCTACTCGTCCTGCTTACACTCATTACACCTATTTCTATGATATTATGAATTCTGGTTGTCAAGGTTCTTAAACTCAATATGATACATCTCTATAGTCAGTATCAGACTAGATAACCATAGCGTTATGTCGACTGGATTGAGCGTTCTCTTTCTGACGCAGCTCTTGGCATCTTTCGGCTCAGACGACTGTAGCAGCAGCAGTGGGCTGGATAGTGCGGCACAGGCACGCGGTTCAGGGTTTAGGGTTTAGGGTTAGAGGTTTAGGGCTCAGGGTTTTTAGGGTTAGTCAGGGTTTAGCCGAATTTGGGCCTGAGGCCTTGGGAGTTGACGGGTTTATGCCACGGTTTGGGGTCTACTCGTCGGGTGATGGGGGCCCCAGTAGCTTCATGCGCACATTGAATGGAGCGTGTGAAGGAAAGCAAAAGATTCTAACCTTTTTTGGCTTTCCTTCTGCGAGGAGAGGATCCTCACAGATGCAGGGAGAAACTCGACGGCTCCGACCAGCAGTGATCTGAACTGCACAGGCCCAGGGCTTCAAGCCTGGTCATGGACAGGACCAGATGTCGGAGGGCTCGTAGCCCATGCAACTGCCATAGACTGTAAGCATTCTACAAATCTTGCAGGCACCATGGGAAGCGATGTAAACCGCAAGCACTCACGTACCGGTGCGCGTGCCACCTCAGCGTCCAGACCCAGGGCGAAGATTAGCCTCGTTTGATCCAGATGCCAGCTTGTGAGTCGCAGGATGTGGATGTCAGATGAGGGCCATCAGCCACCTGGAGTGTTGGAAGAATGCCCCATTCGTGTTCGGTGCTTTGTGAATTCCAGGAGAAGTCTCAGGGTGGCCTCTTACTAAGGATGTATAGGGTTCAGGGTCTCTTGGCCTCTTAGACCCAACCTTGAACGACCTACCGTTAAGCCGAATAATCACAAGTATCGTTCCCCAGGTGCTCCTTAGTATAAGTTTATTGTCATATACCCCAAGACTCATTATCTAGTTATTAAGTTCCCTGCATTGGGTCAAGCCCGATGTGAGGCCCTTGGGCATTGTACCAAGCTCTGCGCCGCGCAACGAAACGAGGCTGCCGCGCCTACCAGGTGCACGGGGCTTCGGCTTGGGGAAGTCGGGCCAAACACCTAAACCCTAAACCAAGAACCTGTATCACGCCGACCCAAACCCGTGGAACCTCGCCTGGCTTGTCCGAGTTGTGAGAGCGTAAACATGCTTGCGCACTTGCTGTTTTCTTGTCTCTATCCTACTTGACAGCGAGCTTCAAAGTGAAACCTACTTTGTGGCGTCTGTTAACGCTTCTTGAAGAAGGTATCGTGGTGGACCTTGCCAGGCTTGTCCGAGTGTGAGTGTCAAAAAACCAAGCAAAAGTTCTCAGGGTAAGAAAACTAAGAAGACCAAGCAATAGAAGCTCAAAGCCCTGAGCCTTAGATGTCCTGTGCTAAGAGAAGGAGTCAGTCTCGGCCTGTGATGTTGACGTGTTTGTCCATCGTGCTGTTGCTGCGTTGTTGCAGATCTCCAAGTTGAGACTTGCATAGCCCAGAATTAAGCACACGACCATGGAGCTACGGGGTTCCTCAATCGAGTCTGCAGGTGTTATTCACGAAACCCACTCAAGGGATGAAGCGGCACAAAGCGGGTTTCGGGTTCAGTGGGTGACGTCTTAATTGAAAAATCACCTGCGCGTCCGACTGTGCCTGGGTTCAGAGTATTGCAGCCCCAGGGTGATTGCCTTGAGGGATGCTCGCAAACTATCTAGAACTTCAAACGGTTAAGCTTCGATTTCAATTTGTGTGTCCCGGGTGGGTTCCGGATTCTGGGGGCTGTTAAGCCTGGATACCCTTATATCAAATATCGGGCTGATGTCTAAAAACTGTGTAATCCCAAACACCTCTGGTAAGAGACAGCTTCACAATTAGCCAGGGTACGACAGGTCTCGGAGGAGGAGCCGGTTTTAGAGGGGTGTGTGTTTGTGTGTGTGTGTGTGTGCGTGCTAGGTGAGGTGGACATCAACATGGATCTTCCGGATGTGCACTTTCCCGAGGCAGGGCAAGGCTGCAAGGAGCTCGTTCGTTGTTGAGTGCCTTAAATGTGGTGTAAACAAAGTACAAGAAAGGAAGGGTTTTCAAACATAAGAAAGCGAAGATCGGTTGAAAAGTACCTCAGGCCTCTCTCGGGCAAATTTTCGGCGGAGAGTCACATACCATGTCTTGGTATCCTGCGATGTCTCTAGCCGTGGCGGTGGTGACAACTCAACAAAGAAATCAACCAAAGAGTGCTTGCAGGCTTTCCGACCAAACCTGTGCCCTCCGAAGTAAAGCCCAAGAGTCACGCAGAAAAACCGCGGCCCAAGAGCTGCTCGCAACTCTCGAAGCCTTACAGAAATCCTGAGACCTAACCCTAAACCCTAAACCCTAAACCCTAAACCCTAAACCCTAAACCCTAGCCTAAGTGTTTCTCTTCTGTGCCAAGGCACAGAGGCGAGCAGGCCGCGTCCGCAAGTCCACGCCCGGCCGTGCGACAGCATGCGGAGAAGTGTAGGGTCTACCCATAGGCCCCATAGTAGTTCCTTTTTTGGGGTTACCTTGTAGGATTCTATATATGAACCCCAAAAAGTTATAGGATTCTATATATGAACCCCAAAAAAGGAAATACTTTAGGGCCCATGGGTATGTACAGGGTGTCGAGCTTCGAGCAAAAACGCTTGGACCCACAAGCCGGCCTGCCTGGCCTTCCTGCCCAGGTGGCACAGATCTGGCAGCCATGTCGCCGCGTGTCTGCAAAGGGAAGTGTGAGGCAGGCGGCAAGGATCGGGGTTCTGCCGGGGCTTGTGGGGTAAGGCCGCAAGGCCTACGTGGACAAACGAATCGGGTGAGCTCCGATGGAGCCAAGGAGAAAACGCCGCGATGTGGCTTTGGCCGGCCGTGAGAACGTCCTCGATGTGGGGCCTGTGGGGATCACACTTCCTGCACCGCTGCTTCCCTGCAATGAGGACTTGGAACGGAGGTAAAGATGTATAATGTCAAAGGTATACAGGTATGGGGTGCTCCTAGAATCTGCATTTCGTGGCCAAGCTTATCGTTCTTGAACCTTTGTCCACCAGAAGTTTGAAAATTCATTGCCAGACTAAACCTTAAGCCTTAACCCCAAAAACCCTGAAGCCCTGAACCTTACACATCATGCCTTAAATCCCCAAAACCCCGAAGCCCTAAACCTTAAGCCTGAAACCCCAAAAGCCCTGAAGCCCGACAGATGTAGAAGCAAGGCGGGCCTTGCCTGGCACGCTGCTGAAAAGCTCCACGAAAACTGTGCGGGCGAGTTGCTTTGCTGCATGGTCTGGGAATCTGGGTAGTTTTAGGGTTTATAGGGTTTAGGGTACAGGGGTGAGGGAATCTGGGTAGTGTAGCCTGGGCTATGGTGCAGGGATGAGGAAAGGAGTGAAACCCCGGAGAGTCATCAACTTACTGCGGGTGAACCTGAAGAGCATTGAGTCGCTTTGGCGCTAAAAGCACTGCGTTCTCGTGAAAGCTATCCCGCATCCTGACAGATGCTAGTCAGCACTGGTGGAGGTACCTCAGTAGCAGGAGTTTGGGCTGAGTCATAATAATATGATGCAATATTTCAGTATTTAAACATGATATACTATAACACAATAGAATATATATTATTTTACAGTTTATGTGCAAAGATGCCGGCCTTAGAGTACAGGACTTTCGAGGCAAAAACACAGCCGGCCACGCAGAGTCTTCGGCTACTGCTATGCGGGAGCCAAAAATTATTGAAGGGGTGGGCTCTGGTCGCGTTTCAGTCGTCACGCGGTCCGGACGTTCAGAGTCTGAAGTAAGCTGAAGCTCGGTCTTAAGTTTCTGCATACTTGCCCGGATAATGGCAAGCCCAAAGTCCTCTCATCCAGGAGCATCGCCCGTGGAGGCGCCGAGTTTTGCGGTGCCGGAGGTGCTGGGAGCAGGCCGGGACCAGATGTGAACAGTCGTAGTTGAGATGATTCGGTCATGAGGAGGACGTGGGTCACGAGGAGGAGGAAGAGGTGGAGGACGACAAAGTTGTCGTTGCTGTTCTGCGGTGGATGACCGTTACTCTGCTGCAGGCGATGGCGATGCTGATGTTGAGATGGTGACACTTCTAATGGTGGCAATGGTGACAGGGCAGAGGTGTTGGTATCGTAGCTTCGCGCACCGAGCAGCTGTCCTCGCTGAATGGAGCTCCAGGCACTGGACATCGCGCCTCTCTGGAGCCCGAAAGTGACTTGACTTTAAGATCTCTCAGACTGGGAAAGTGACGCCGACGCATCAGAATCATGGGACCCTAAATCACAGCCGAAGGGGCCAGATACCACAGAATGCTATCGATGGGTACTGTATACATTCGGAGGATTTGCGACAAGCTCCAGACCATTCATGATTGTGGCTACTAATTATCTATACATGTGGCAAAATATATTCAAAAGATTGTCCTAAAGCCACAGCCCACCAAAGCAGAAACCAAAACCCTCACCGTGACAGGCAGGGCAGTTGAGAAACCGGAGTCGCTGATGCGCTCCTTGCCTGGCCAGGTAAGACGGAGCTGCAGAAACTGCAGGAGGAGTCCTGGAAAGCATTGATGTTCACCATCTCCCTGGCCCGGTATACCTGAGCATCGGACTAAACCTCCGGAA
>CAJNDV010033086.1:9857-22133 GCA_905221635.1 Symbiodinium sp. CCMP2456
GTTTGGGGTTTAGGGTTTAGCGGGGTGGGGGGCGGGATTGGGCGTCTAATTACAGTAGGGGATTTGGTTTTAAGGCTTGAAGATCTTGAGGTTTCTTGGTGGTGTGAAAAGAAACGGCAGTGAGAGGAGACGGGCCGCAAGTCTTTGACTTAACAGAGTTCCAGTTACTTGCCTTCAAGACCTGCCTAGCTAATTCCGTATCTGTATATCTGACGACCTGTCTGTTTGTCTGTCTATCTATCNNCTTTCCCTCTCTCTCTCTCTCTGTCTTTTTGGTGTCCGTCTATCCGTCTATCTATGTCTTTGCTCATCTACCTATGCTATCGATGTATCTGTCTATCTACCCGGCCTATTGTTTGGATCTGCTTATCTGTGTGTTTTTACGTATTTGTCAGTCTGTTTGTCTACCGGTCTATCTATCTATAGCTATCTATCTGACGGTCCCTCCACTCTGCGATCACGTGTATGTGGTGTGTATGCGTCATTAAACAAGCAAACTAACTCACTCACTCGCTGACTAACTAACCAGCCAACCAACTGATTAGCTAACCAACTAACGAACCAACCAACCAACCAAACTGGCTAAGTAGCTAACTAGGTAGCTAGCTAGCTAACTAACTAGTTAAATACAGTAACGAACTAACAAACTGGCAGGCTAACAGACAGACAGCAACAAACACACATACGTGCAGACATTCATACACACATATATATATATATATATATATACGCGAATACATACACACCTACATGCATACATACACGCGTACACAGATACATACAGTACATACCTACATACCTACATACCTACATACATACTTACTTACTTACTTACTTACTTACTTACTTACTTGCTTGCATACATACATGCATACATACATATATACATATATACAAACTTACATGTTCTTATATCAGATACCTACCTACATACATGCGGACGCAGACGGACGGACGGACAGACGGGTGCACCGTGTACATGTACAATGCGTACTGTCGACGAAGTGACGTCACCGACAGTCTACTAAATCGTAATTGAACCCTAAACCCTACACCCTAGACCCTACACCCTAAACTTTTCACCCTAAGCCCCAAACCCCTTAACCCTAAGCCCTGCTTTGCAGGACTTGAAGACGCCATCCGTCTGAGCCTTTGCGCTCTGCAGGCACGCGGCTTAAGATTTGCATAACCCTAAGGCTTTGCGGGGATAACCTTATCCCCAAAACTTTAAGGTTTCCTTTGAGGGTTCTATAAGGGTACCATTCTTGGAGTTTGGGAGTCTAGGGTTTAAGGGCCCACGTGCCCGTACTTTGGCCTTAAAGTCGTCCCTGTATAGGAATTCGGAACAAGAACTGCACGTGTAGTTCTCTAGATTAGGGTCCGTTTTAGGGCCATTTTATAAGGCTCGAAAGGGACCCTAATGTAGAGAACTACCCGTATAGGCTTTAGAGTTTGGAATATACGTATTACAAGAACTTTGGACCCCTAGGTTCAGGATCGATAGGGACCAAGGCTTGCTAGTCTTGTATTCTGCATACTTGAAGCCTAGCTCAGGTTCTGAGGTATTCTGGAGTCCTTAAAAATTACTTATGCTATTTAGGGTTCCCTTACTCTAATTATAGTATAATATACCCCAAAACCCTATTCTATAAAGATTAAGGGCCCTATACTAAACCCTAAACCCTAAATCCTTCACCTAAAGCCTAAATCAAGTTCTGAGGCAACTGGAGCCGTAGGAGCAGTCAGACAACTCTCCCGCGAGGAGCGCCTGGCGCAGTCTTCTGCCTCCGAGCTCCCGCTTTCCCCTCCACCAGGCCCTTGTGTGTGTATCGATATCGTAACTATACTGTATGATACTGTATGATACTGTATGTATGTATGTATGCATGTATGTATGTATGTATGTATGTATGTATGTATGTATAAATGTATATGTATACGGAAGTATACTGTAAAGAATGTATACACAATATAGACTGTATACGTACTGCTTGTTTCTGGTTGTTTGTTTTGAAGGGGGCGGGGCAGAGCGTTTATTGGGTGTACGGATGTGTGGGTTTTGCTCTGGTGTAATTAGGGCTCAGGGCGGTCAAGGGTGTTTAGGGTTTGGGGTTTAGGGGCTTAGGGTTTAGTAATTTGGGGTTCAGGGTTACAGGGTTTAGTTTAGGGTGTGGGGTTTGAGAACCCCCTTTCCCGTAAAGCCTGCTGCGTTTAGCTGCTGAGAATTGATCCGCCATTGGAGGGATGTTTGTCTTCTTAATCGAGGGCTTGCACCTTAAGAACCCAAAACCCATTTTTTTGTAGGTTCTTATTATAAACCCTAATATGGGATTTATAGGGACCCTACAAAAAAGTAGGTTTTGGGTTCTTAAGGTGGGGCTTTGTTGTTGTCTGTTTCCGGGGGTTCGTCCTAGATGTGTTTGCGTAGGGTTTGCGGTGCAGATTTGTGTCTGAGGGTTCGTAGGGTTGGGGGTATAGTTTTCCTTTTAGGGCTAAGCCCCAAAGCCTAAAGCCTTGTTTGTAAAGCGTGTGTCGTGTCCTGTTCAGGGCTCGGGCGGCCCGGAGCGAAGCATAAGCAGCCTTTTGGGGCCTTGTGGCTTCAAGCCTAGAAGCCCTACAAGCCCTAAACCTCTAAGCCCTTAAAAAGGGGTTCAGGTTTAAGGTTTGGAGTTTAGGTTTCAGGGAGACCAAAACATGTATAAGCCCCTAAACCCCTGAACCGCTAAACCCTCTTTGGGGACCTCAGCGTATCCTCTGTACCCTACATACTAGAATGTAGGGTTTCTAGTTTAAGGGAGTATCCCCCCCATAACAGTACCGCTGTAGATCCCTTACAGGAACCCTTAAATCGACCCCTCTAGATCCCTCAAAGGAACCCTTCAAGGGACCCCTAAAGATCCCTTAAAGGGACCCCTACACATTCCTTTGAAGGGACCCTTAAAGGGACCCCTATTGACTTCCCTTAAAGGGACTCCTAGAGATCCTTTGAAGGAGCCCTTAAAGAGACCCTAAGACCCCTACCCTACGGATTCCTTTAAAGGGACACTTAAAGGGACCCCTATAGATCCTCTGAAGGAGCCCTTAAAGAGACCCCTTTGACCACTGAGGCCTTGCACAGAGTGTGAGTGCTCCCGTGGAGTCTGCCCCTGCCTTGAGCATCTTTGGCCCAACACAGGAAGTCCATCGCTTCGGGGTTGCAGGGCTTCTGTAAGGGGCCCTAAACCCTAAAACCCTAAAACTTTAAGGCGCCCTAAACCCCTAAAACCCTAAAGCCCTAAAACTTTAAGGCGCCCTAAACCCTAAACCCTAAAAATCCTAAAGCCCTAAAACTTTAAGGCGCCCTAAACCCTAAACCCTAAAACCCTAAAGCCCAAAAACTGTAAGGCGCCCTAAACCCTAAACCGTAAACCCTAAAGCCCTAAAGCCCTAAAACCCTAAAGCCCTAAAGCCCTTCACCCTAAACCCTAAAACCCCGAACCCTAAACCCTAAGGGTTCCTTTATGATGGATCCCTCCGGGGTGTTTGTAGCAGAAGGGATTCCTTTAAGGAGCCCTTCGCGGTTTGCGTAAGGGTTGCATGAAATTAGGGGCTTGAACAAGAGCTGAAAGTATTCAGGGTTTAGGGTTTAGGGTTCACGGTTTTGCATGCAGTTTTCCCCTATCTTTGCCAATATCAGAAGCATAGTATACTGTACCCCAAGGCCCTGTTCTACCCAACTAGGCCCCATGCATGAGTCCTGCGTCTTGGGCGGTTAATATCGGTGACCTGTAACCTTTTGGGGCTTATACAACCCTACCATAAGGTACATAAAGGTTAGCCTTTTTGGGGCCAGGGTACTCAGCCCGCAAGTTGAAGTAGATGATGCTGATGACAGAGCATCCGGTAAACCGCGGAAGCCAGGGAACATTCGAGTCGATGTTTCGTTTCAAACTAAACCACACATCCCTCCCTATTGACAGTTAGATGCTAAATCAGGGCAAAGCAACCACCCAAGCCTGACATTTGTACCATTTGCCGATCTGCCTGCCTGTACATACCAGCCACAAAGCCTTCAGTCATGACACAAAATTTCCCCAAACCCTACTTGGAGGATCATGGGACTTAGTAAGTAAGGTTATAAGTCCCTTAGTTGGGGTTATAAGTATAGGTACCTTAATTGTAACCCTATTTACTAAGTCCCATGATCCGTTAAGTAAGCCCTACAAACCCTAAACCCTAAGCCCTACATTCAAACCCAGTAGCCCTGAAGTTCTCTACTGGAGCCGAGGCAGTGTTCCGGAGCTTCCTCAGGCAAGTGCCGGGGTTTCAGACTTCCGGGAACTGATAGCACTCTGCTACACCCTAAACCCGATTGTAGGGCCCTAAATAATTTCCAACACTTGTTGTTGTTTTTTTTTGGGGGGTGGGGGGTCCTTATTATAATCGTAGTGTAATGGGCCCCAAATTCTCCTCGATTAATCTGCAGTTGCTGTTGTTCTTACCCAAAACACATGCTGATACGAAGAACAGAGAACATTGAGCTGTTTCGAGCTTGAGTGCCAGAACCTCCATGGCAGGAACCCTCGACCCTTCATCCTTGCCATTGCTCCAACCCTTGCCTTTGCTCTAACCCTAAATCCTGAATTACTAAACCCTGAACCCAAAACCCTAAATCCTGAACCTTGATTGCCAGAACCTCCATGGCAGCCACTAAACCCTGAACCTTCATCCTTGCCATTGCTCTAACCCTTCCCATTGCTTTAACCCTAATTCCTGAACTACTAAACCCTGAACCCTAGACCCTAAACCCTGAACCGTGAACCCTAAACCCTAGACCCTACGCTCGAAACCCTGCACCCTAAACCCTAGACCCTAAATCCTAGGCCGTAAACTCCAAAACCTGAAATCCTAAGCCCCTCATCTCTGCCTTCAAACCCTCAGAGCAGGCGCAGGAGCAGGACGTCATGCAGCTGCTGAATCTCAGGGGCTGCTCGGCTCGATTTATAGGGTTCTAGGGTTTAGGGGCAGGTTTAGGGTGTAAGGGTGTAAGGGTGTATGGGTTTAAGGATTTTAAGGGTTTTAAGGGTTTAGGGTTCGGGGGCCTAGGGTTTTCGGGATTTGATTCAGGTTTACGGGGATACGGGGTAGGTGTAGGGTGGAGTTAGAATTTCAGGTTTAGAGAAAAGCGTTTGGCATTTTTTGGATGCAGGTTTGTCATTCCGCAGAAATCTCAATCGGGCCTTGCAGCTGGGTGCAGGCAAGGTCCTCTTGTTAAAGGGCTTCTTGGAAGCATGTTTGAAGCTGTGCCTGACCCGTACCTTAAGAACCCAAAACCCACTTTTTTTGTAGGTTCTTATTATAAACCCTAATATGGGATTTATAGGGACCCTACAAAAAAGTAGGTTTTGGGTTCTTAAGGTAAACCTAAAATCTCTTCTCGAAGAACAAGACTCGCTCGGTTTGAGTCTGAGAAACTCTGGACTGTAGAAGTTTAGGTTACGTACACACCCAACCGTCTGAACCCGAAACCCCACATCGTCAAACTAGAAATCCCAAATCTTTCGGCCCTGAAACCCTCGTATTAATGGCCTGGGTAACTGGAATAAGGTTTTGGGGTGTACCATACCGTAGATCAGCCCAATATCAGGCCGTAGACCTCTACCTTCAGAACCCAAAACCTACTTTTTTGTAAGGTCCCTATACATCCATATATTAGTGTTTATAATCAGAACCTACAAAAAAGTGGGCTTTGGGTTCTTAAGGTATGGCTAAGAATCCCACCCTGAACCCAGAGATTTCCATCTGCTTGGATACTGCAAGACTTATTTCTGGATTAGGGTTCGGGGGATTACGGCAACTTTCGATTTGACAGTGGACGCTTCGTAAGTGAGGATTTATGGAGTCTTCGAACACTCTGAGGAATGCTTCTGGACCGGCTCTTGCAGAAGGAGGCGCCTCATCCATATGCGTGCTTTTCTTTGCGTTGTTTTCTTGTTGAATCTGTTTTCCCAGTTTCCGGTCCCGCGGTGTCTAGACGCTTGGGCTTAAGGCTTACCAAAACCCCCACAGGTAGGTAAAATAATGGTCGAAAGCCCCAGAATAGGGCAAAGCGCGGCACGAATCATCCAAGAGTATCCTCAGCCCTAAAACCCAGAAGGGGCCATTATTCCACATATTCTTGGGGTCCAGGTATCCTAAGCCCAAGTACCTTACTAAACCCTAAACCCTACAAAACCCTAGTCCCTAAATCCTAAAATCCTGAGCCCCAAACCCTTACTGGACCGGTTTCGGTTTGGGGATGCCGCCAGTAGGATCCTTGACGACTTTGGGGTCGAGTTTAGGGATGCCGGGTTCGAGGGTGTTGGGTTTCAATGGCTTGGGTTCTCGAGTATACAGGCTTATCTTACGGTTTAGGGTTTAGGGCGACGTGCCAGTACTCCTCCTGAGGTTTGCTTTTTTATAATCATGCTGTAGTATCTCCCAAAACCCTACTCACAATTTTTAACACTAAAGTATTTGGGTGCGGGGCCAAAGCCCCAACAAAGCTTGGAACTCTAGGCAAGCCCTATAAGCACTGTTCCACATTCAAAGCCTTAACCTCTAAACCTTGAAGCCCCAAACCCCCCCCCTGCTGCAGGACAACGTCCAGGCATATAACCAGGCAACCCTCATGGCTATGCAGCAGATGCAGGCCAGGGAGGGTTTGCTTCGGGCTTAGGTTGGTTTACCTCGTTAGCCAATAGAAGAACTTTGAACTTTCTGGCCTTACATATTAGGTCTCCTAAAAAGTTTGAACTGTTTTGGGCCTGGTTGTTGAAGAAGAGAGGTTCAGGGTTTGGAGTTTGGGGTTCACGCAGGGTTCACTGTTTTGGGTTTCGCGCTTCGGGTTTGGGATGGCTTAGGGCTCAAGGAGCGTAGGTCCATGCACCTACAAGATCTGCTTAAGCCCTAAAGTTAAAGGGCTTCCGAATAGGTACGTAATTTCGGCTAAGTATTGACGGTCTGAGCCTCAATACATGTAGAAGTAATTGCAGATTGATACTCCAAGAGAAGTCTGCAATACTGGGCACCAAACTCAGAGGCAGGCCCCCAAGAGCAGAACGGTGAAGGTTGTAAGGAGGATGGCTTTCATGTGCAAGATCACCCTTGAACCAACCACCCGGAGCTTCTGTAGACAGTTCGGTGAGCATGAGAACTCACGGCTTGGACCTGCGTCCTAAGCCCTACCTTAAGAACCCAAAACCCACTTTTTTTGTAGGTTCTTATTATAGCTCAACATACTTGGGTTTACTGCATACCTTAAGAACCCCCAAACCCACTTTTTTGTAGTCTCTTATTATAAACCCTAATATGGGATTTATAGGGACCCTACAAAAAAGTAGGTTTTGGGTTCCTAAGGTACATGAAGCCTGAGCCCGAAAGCCTCAACCGAAGCCGTCAAGCGTGAGCCATAATGTAGGGGCCTTAATAATTAGAATCGGGGTTTGTTGCCCATTGTACTATATATATATATATACATACATACACACACACACACATCTAATAAGGAACCCCAAAAAACTTATTCCAGCTATCAAGGCCCCGACATTAAACCCACTAAACCAAACCCGACAGTGCCGACAGCTGACAGGAGCAGCAGTACATGCAGCAGATGCAACAGACACCGCCCATGTGCCCCATGCTGCTTGGACCACGATCCCTAAACCCTAAACCCGAAGCTTCCTTAGCGGGGATGTAAGCGCTTCTATGCAAGGGGAGCTATTGGGGCTCGGGTTTGGGGAGTGAGAGTTGAAGTGTTTGCGTTTCGGTTCTTGGGTTTATGGTGTAGGTTTGAGAGGCACCGGGTTTCATAGACGGCCCTGCAGGGTTTGATTAACAACTGCCGATCTGTAACCCATAACCTTAAGGGTCCAAGTAGTCCTCATAGTATGGCTTTTGGTACCTGAACTCGACCCACAGTTCCTACAATAGGGAGTACTTGGACCCTTACCCTAAGGGTCCATGTGCCCAAGTAGTTAAGTAGTTTATACTTTTCCAGTAAAGTAGTCCCTATTTGGGTACTTCGGGCCCAAAGTTTATCTTCTTTTGGTCCATGGACCCTTAGGGTTAGGGTAAAGCACAAGCCAGCAGAATTTCCACGATCTTAGCCTAGAGAAACTCCAAGTTCAACATTCTCGAGGATTTAGGGTTTATAGTTTACCTGGACCCGAAAGAACCTACCTTTTGCAGGCTTCCTCACTATGGTTTCTGTACACCAGTCCTTAAAGGGTAGGTGATTTGGGGTTAGGGTAGGGTTAGGTTAGGGCTTGAGGGTTTATTAGGGTTGTAGGGTTTCGGTGTTAGGGGTTTAGGGGTTTGGGTTTAGGTGTTTAGGGTTTAGGCTATTCCATGGTCGTTCAAAACTTGGCCAAGACGCGCCTGCTTCCCTCCACTGCATCTTGCCCTCTGAAGCCCCTTTACAGTGATTTATATTAGGGTTTAGGGTTTTTGGGGTTAAGGGTTTAGGGCTTTAGGGGTTTAGGGTTTAGGGCTCTACGGGTTTAGGGTTTAGGGCTTTAGGGGTTTAGGGTTTAAGGGTCAGGGTTTGGCGGTTTAGGGTTTAGGGGTTTCGGTTTAGGGGTGTGGGGTTTAGGGTATCCGGGTTACGCAGTATTTAATAAAGCGTAAAAAGGGGGGCGGCGGGGTTGAGGTATATTGGGCCTTACCAGGGTTTGCTTGAAAGGTTCCTTTACGGGGTTCTTTTCAGGGCTTTGTTGGGTGTTACTGTAAGAACTTAGAGTGTCCATATACCAATACAGAATAAACCTGGGCCTCAACGAGCTTCCTATGGCAACCCTGTATCCTCAACCCTAAAGCCCTAGCCCTAATTACATGGTAACTAGAGGGCCAAAGTAGGTTCTGTATAGCCGCATGGAGTTTAACGGTGGACTGGATACCGTGCCCGAATCTTGTAAGCACGAGCCTCCATCCGAGGCCGAATCCATACATGCCCTACGCCACGATGGATTCCAAGTGGGAGGAACGTGGACCAAATCGGCTTGACTTCACGGTTGTGCCAGATATAATTATACGCCTTTAAAATCTGCTGCGCTTGCGGCTTTGGGTTGCTTCTCGCAGCCTATGTCCAACTCTGTCAGGACCCGGCTTACGTGGAGTTGCAACTTGCCGGCAATTCATCCGAGACGGAGTGCTTCTTACAGTCTTGCAGCTCAGTAGCTGCACGGGTTGCCTTTAAACTGTAAGTCTTCAGTGTATGTATATACTATGTGTATATAGATATGTGATGACTCAGATGTGTGCATGTGTTTCTGTGTGTTCAGTAAGTATGGATAGAAGATAGGTAGATATATTGTGCCAGTTAGCCCATCTGATCTGGGAAAGGCCAATCAGCAACTAGAATAGGTTCTAGGCTTTGAGGAGCCACAGAGACTACATTAGGAGATTGGAACAGGGTTCCTAAGGTTGTCTTATAACCATGAAAGTAGACTTTTACCCCAAAGCCATTCTGATTATTGAGGTCCCTTTTTTACCCTAAGGGTCCAAGTGCCCAATAATCATATACTCTCCCAAAAAGTAACCCACATAGCTATTGGGTCCTTTGGACAAACCTTAAACCCTAAAGCCTAAACCCGAAACCCTTTGGGTTAGAGCTTAGGGTTTAGGGTTTAGGGTTTAGGGTTTAGGGTTTAGGGATCTATAGGACTTGTTGACCTCTTTCTTAGCGCGGAGCCGCAGGACAAGCGTGGTGGCAAGCCTTTTGAAGCCAGGTAGGGCCGCAGAGATACCAGGTAACATAGGGGCTTTCATAACTAGAATAGGTAATTATTTTGGCCCTTATGTTGTCGTCGCTTCGGCACCCTACCAGAAGCAGCATTTAACCTCATTAAACTAAACTGTTCCAGCAAGGTTACAAGCAAGAATGAAGACCTGCTAATTTGACAGGATTGTGGAACCCTAAACCCCAAACCCTAAACTCTTGAATCAAGCGTTCTGGCGGGACTTCGGTCCTGAAAGACAAGGGCGTTCAAAAAAAACCTAAACTCTAAACCCTAAACCCTAAATGAAGCCCCTAGAGCCGTCTGTCTCGAAGACGACGTGAAGCAGCTAGAGCCATCTTGGCAAACCTTAAAGCACCGGGTGGCACCTTTGGGGTTTAGGGGTTTAGGGGTTGCGGGGTTTTGGGGTTTACGGGTTTAGGGGTTTAGGGGTTTAGGAGGGGTTTAAGTGTTATATAAGTGTTTGGGGTTTGGATTCTTTCTAATTCCTGTTTGGGGCTTTGGGGTTTTGCAGAGATCTTGGGAGGTGTCTTGCACATGTCCCCGGTAGCAGCAGCGCAGCGAGCCAGCCCATGCAATTCCATGAGCAGGGAAGATGTCGCTGCCAGGCCACGTCATGCTGAAGGCTGAAGTATACTTTTGGTTTGCTTGAGACCTGGCATCGCAGTGCCTTGCCCACAGCTGTTGTAACATCTCTAAACCCTAAACCCTAAACCCTAAACCCTAAACCCTAAACCCTTGGAGACCCATCACCGGGAGTTGCTAAAGCAGAAGCAGAGGCAGTGCCTGGAAGCGCATCTTCCTGGGCAATCAACCCAAAGGCTCCATGTACTTGTATAGTAGATACTTAGGCCTTAAAGGGGTCCCTATATAGGTACTTTAAGGCCTAAGTATCTACTATAGGGGTACATGGAGCCTTTGGGATGGCGACCAAGACGAGATGCCTTGGAAAGCAAGCGCGGCCACCGACAACCCCGCTTGGGAAGCGATGCGTGGGCACGTACCTACGCAACATGCATAATGTGTGTGTATGTATATATTTATATGTACATCCCATCGAGTCCGGCGATATTAGCGGACGCCGCTCCGAGTGGATAGGATTTGGTGCCCGCCGTCCAACAACGGATAAGTCTGCATCTACATACAGGGTGCACGACCATCTTGGGAACAGAGACCTTTAAGCCCTAAACCTTTTAACCCTAAACCCTTTATCCTAAACCCTAAACCCTTTACCCTAGGCCCTAAACCCTTTACCCTAAACCCTAAACCCTTTATCCCAAACCCTAAACCCTAAACCTTTTAACCCTAAACCCTTTATCCTAAACCCTAAAGCCTAAACCTTTTAACCCTAAACCCTTTATCCTAAACCCTAAAGCCTTTATCCTAATCTTCAATCTAACGGCAAACCGCTCTATCGCGGGGACTTTCGGCCCGAGAGCTTTGTTATGCGAGCCCTTCGAGCTGTTTAGGGTTTAGGGTTTAGAGATTAGGGTTTAGGGTTTATAAGGTTTAGAGATTAGGGTTTAGGGTTTAGAGATTAGGGTTTAGGGTTTAGGGTTTTGAGATTAGGGTTTAGGGTTTGAGGTTTAGAGTTAGTTTAGGGTTTGGGGTTTAGGGCTCGGGCTTAGGGTTTAGGGTTTAGGGTTTGAGGGTTTGAGGGTTTGAGGTTTAGAGTTAGTTTAGGGTTTGGGGTTTAGGGCTAGGGCTTAGGGTTTAGAGTTTTAGGGTTTCAGGCTTTAGGGTAGGTTAGTGAGCCCTCTTTGCGGAGCTTCTAAGAGCCTGGAAGCAACCCGACTCCTCCTGAAACTCCAGTAAGCCCTGTAACGCTCTGGAAGTTCCCAGAGGTCCCTAGAAAAATCCAATCATTCCCTTTGGAAACCTACAGCCATAATATAGGAACCAACCTGATTAAGAATCCTTGGGTCTTTATTGGGGCTCTTCGCATGGGTAGTTGTCAAAATTATGGTCCCTTTTGGGGTACCCTAAATAATAGGTGCCGTATTATAATAAGGACCCAAAAAGGGACCATAATTTTGACAACCACCCGTATGGATCCTACCATTTGGGCGCTATTGCACTAGGGTTTCTGAATCAGGTTCCTTCAACCCTATAGTGGCCCTTGTAGAGGCCCGGCCAATCCTGCTAGGCATGACGTGACGCTGTTTAGGGTTTAGGGTTTAGGGTTTAGGGGTTAAGGGGTTTGGGGTTTAGGGTTTAGGGTTTAGGGTTAATGCCGAAAATCCCGTGTAAGGTCGCACGCTCTCGGGCTCCAAGGTCCAAAGCAATCCCAGTCAGTCAAATTAAATAGTTCCCCCTAAACCCTAAACCCCAAGCCCTAAACCCTAAACATCCCTAAACCAAGCTGTAATTTCAAACGCTCACTAAACCCAAAGCTCCCGAGAACAAGGAGTCCATCGTTCATGAGCAGCAAGGCCACTGTCAACGTGTTTGATGATTGTGTTTTTTGTGGTTTTTCCGTTGCTTGTTTTCTTTTTTTTTGCTTTTTTTTGGGGGGGGGGGG
>CAJNDV010033086.1:22233-36922 GCA_905221635.1 Symbiodinium sp. CCMP2456
CGTGCTTGGAATCCGGGAGGTTGGAGGGTTCGGAACTTACGGGCGGCGGGGCGGGTCGGTTTCAGTGCAGGGGTCAGAGTTCAGACATCGTAGCGTTTGCCGTAGGGTTTAGGGATTTCCAGAGTTGAGAGTCAAGACTGTGCGGTGCAGTTTAACCCAAGCTTTGGGGCCTGCAAAATAAAAAATTCGACAACACTGAACATACCCCACAGAACCCGAAATGGATGATCACTTCTTCTGGAATGCAGTTGGCACGTGGATGCTCTGTCGGAACGGACGGAGTCTGTGTGAACGTTAACAGGTTTGGGCATGGTTGTGCCGTGGATGCTCTGGCAAGAGATGCTCTGGCAAGTGGATGGGGTCGGAGTGCGGCGTAACGTCTGGCTCGAGGGCTAAACCCTAAACCCTGAATACATCTCAGCCCGGTGGGCTATACTAGTCAACCGGTGCCCTGAGTTTCGAAGTCTCCCCGATTAGGGTTTAGGGGTTTAGGGGTTGGCTTTCCGTGGCCTTAGGCTAAAGAGCTTCAGGTTCTTCGTGTGATTTAGGGCTGAAGAGCTGGGTTGAGGATTGAGACCCTTCTAGGCCATACAACCTCCTCCTTGCCAGGAACTACCAAAAACAACAGTTTTTGTTGTTGTAGTGTCCCCATGAAATTCATTATGAGAACCTACTAAAAAGTAGCTTGTGGTAGTTTAAGACGATCTAGATTGTAACCACTGCTGGCCTAAGCCCTAGACACTAAAGTCCCAAGCCCTAGATAGCCCTAAGCCCTAAACCCAGTTTTGCTGGCAGGGGAGCATGGAGGCTGCAGGCAGCTTTCAGGACGCAAAGTGGGTGACATGCGGGCTTCTCAAGAGGAGAAATATGTAGGGTTTAAGTACAAGACAAGTACATTAGGTTTTAATTTAAGATGGGTGACGGGTGAGTTTCAAACCTTAAGGCTCTAAGGACTCATATTATGAGGTGTTAGGGCCCAAAGATCACGCTGAATAAGGCTTTTGGGCGATTTTGAGACATAGGAAAAAGGAGCTGACTCCAGTTCAGTATGCGCCCAGACTTTAGAAGCAAGATCTTGTCAGGGTTCAAAAGCTGCAACAAAGCGGTCAGTCTCCTTATGGAGTTCAAGTACACCAAGAGTGAGAGCGTAGAAGAGGACTTGGCGTTCTTCTGGCTGGCTCTTAGGACTTTAACCTCTTGGGTTCCTATATGAGCTATAACAAGTGGGCTAAAAGTTGAACTTTTCGGAGGGGTTCAAAAGTCAGCCAAGCGGACATCGCAAACAATTGGGAAAGAAGCGACGCACGACCCACGACACATAGCAGAGTGGCCGGCTTAGCCTTCACAGATCATGTGCATGATCAGAGTGTATTGTCGCCTACCATGGTGTACCATAGTATATTATTGTGAGTTTATTCTATGATAGCGTTTTGTGGTATTGCGTCGTGCATCGTAGAATAGTCTTGTTTAATGAACCACTACCTTGACCCGTTTCAGGTTCATGTTGGCGATGTAAACCCGATGCTCCGTTGCAATGTGACGAGGCTCTATAGCAGATCCTATACAAACGAAATTTCGGGTGAGAATGCACGCCTCGACTCGACCCAGGACCCTAACCTTCGAGGCCCCAAACCCCAAGCCCTGACCTACGGCCCTAACCCTGAGACCCAAACTCCAAACCTTGCAAATCCTGTTGAAGGAACCTTCAAGGGAAATCTAGAACGATCCTTGTGCCCGGCAGGACGGCAATGTCACCAACATCCCGACCCCTCGCACCAACAAGCTGATGTTGGAATCGTCCTTGGGGAGTGGCTCGGATGGCATTTGCATAGTTCGAAGAGGGCTTGGCGCATACTATGTTCTCAGTATCTATAGAGGCTAGAAACGGGATAGTATTTCGAGCTCTTCCGGATCTTGGGGCCAGTCTTTCACCCACTCTCGGGGGTTTAGGTAAACCCTAAGCCACGTGGGCCCTCAGGGATACCATGGCAGTCTCCGACGGAGCCCTCCTTCTCGGACCGATCATTTTTTAACTAGCTTTTGGGGGTTTGGGTAGGGCTGTTTGTCATGCTGGGTTCTTCTTAAGGAATTAAATTTTAGTTGCTATGATAAGGAAACCACATCATTTACTCTAGACACCGATTATGGTAACTTAAGTTAAGCTCCTTCACAAGAACCTAGCATGAGGAAATTTCCATCGGAAGTTCCAGCTCATCAATCTTTCTTTTGAGGAGCCTTAGGTGCATTCTCCAGAACCCTATTCACAGATGGGGCTTAACTTACCAAGAGGGTCCATATATACTGCTATTATGGAATTAGGTCCCCCCCAAAAAACCATCATATGGATGGTCTTCTGGGACCTCATCCCACAATGGTAGTGTGTATGGACCCTCTGGGGTAGCTCAACCATCAATTACACTCCACACAAAACCAAAACAGATAAGTTATGTCAAAAAGAGAAAATTCATGAACATGCCTGCGATAGTAAGTAGCACACCAGTAGTCATGTTAGTATGAACCAGCATACCCACAAACTTCCCGAAACCTTGTGTGTGTGTGTTTTTGCAGCTGGGATGAGAAACCCCAATCGCGACAGCTAATGTAGGAGTTTGTCAGAATACCCCTTTACTCCATCTGTCGCTCTCACTCTGACACGCTCTCTCTCTCTCTCTCTGTTTCTCTCTCCATGTTCCTTTTTCCGTCTGTCTTTTTCCCTCTCTCGCTTGGCGTACGTGTACATATGTGTATGTAGGTGTGTATTATATATATATATATATATATATACACACACACATCTTTACATTCATTTGTGCGTGTACGCAGTTGTTTGTCCGTATATAATATATTCATGTAGTTCCTTTATTCACATGTATACATATGCTTCTAGAAAATAATACATGCGTTCGTTTCATTCTGGTTTTCCAGACTGTTCGAGCGAGGCATGTGTAGTCGTACCAATAAACGTGCAGCTCTTTATATTGCTCAGGATTATAAGGGAACGCCACAGGTACGATATGGGTCTTGCTCTCTCGTGGGGTCCCGGGCAGCTACGCTTGATGCTTCGTTTTATCTTCATGCCCTGCACTTCCCAAGTGTGTGCGAGCCATGTGACACTAGCTCTGCGCTCTCTTTGCGCTCTCTTCGCCTCAGGTTTCTGAAATGCTGGAGTCCGTTCACAGCCGTACCCTGCACCTGGGACGCGCGTCCACGTGCGTGGACGGCTGTGAAGCAGGAGCCAAGGGCCCTTTTGAGGGCTAAGTGTCGTGAGATTAGGAGAGTATAGAATATCATCAAGACCCAGGCCCTTCAAGCCACTAATTACACGCGGAGCTTCTACGAATGGTGCCAATCCATCTAGCGGCAACAGTTGCTTTGTGTGTGAGTGCTAGAATCCAACTGCGCCCATCTTGGACCTTCGGGGTAACTGTTTCTGTGAGCGGTTTTTCTATACCAAATTTACAAACCTTCGCGAAACCCCCATCATACTGGCGTGTATTCCTAGAAAGACCTACAGTATGTACCCCAAATCCTTACTGAGTAGGTAACCTTTAACCTTTTGGGGTTCATATAATCCTACCATAATTGAAAAGGAGAATCTTTTTTGGACTGCGGTACTCAGTGCCTAAGAGCCCTAAACTCTAGCCCCTTCAAATCCTACACCGTTTCGTTTCTTCGGGGTTTGCCTGGAGGGCAAATGCCAGACATGGTTCCTTGGCAGGGAAAGCACAGAGACGAAGACGATGTTGTGCGCACTTGGAATCCCAGCTACTTCGAATCGGGGACTGGGGTTTAGGACTTTTCAGGAATCCCAGTAAAACCTTAAACCCTAAACCCTAAACCCCTAAACCCTAAACCCTAAACCCTAAACCCTATACCCTATAAACCCTAAGCCCTAGATCCCTAAACCAGTTAGGTCGGGTATTAGGGAGTCCCAGTTGGGTCGTGTGAGGGGTCTTGGGCCGAAGGTTTAGGGGCTTCGGGCTCAGAGGGCTTACTGTTTAGGGTTTTAGGGTTTAGGGTTTTAGGGTTTAGGGTTTAGGATTTAGGGTTTAGGGTTTAGGGTTTACCACTTTAGTCGATTCAGGGCTTATACGGCTTACAGGGCTTTGGGTTTAGGGCTTAGGGTGTATAGGGCTTGGGGTTTATAGGGCTTAGGGTTTATAGGACTTACCAGCTGGGCCGGACAAGGTATGTAGGCCAGCTACGAAGGTGGATTTAGGGTTGACCACTTTCGGGTCAGTGTTTGGGGTTCTATAGCAAGTACCTCTACAGTAGAATGGAGACTCTCTTTGTCAGGAATCCTTATTATGATTTGGGAATATATCTCCCACAGCAGTACCTAGGACCCTTTGGGTGGCTTGGGGATTCATACTGATGTCTGAGATTACAATGTAGTGATATGTCTACGCAGAGTCCTTATTTAAATGGACTGCGAACCCTATAAGCCCTAAGACTCTAAACCTCTAGACATTACACTCTAGACTCTAATCCCTAAACCAAAACCACACTTTGCAGTACGGGTTAGGGGTCCAGGGTTAAGGGTTTAGGGAGCTAAGGTGAAGGGTCCAGGGTTGTAGGGAGTCGTTACAGCTTAGGGTTCAGGGTTCTCGGGTTGATCCGTTTGAGCCCATCGGGGGTTTTCAGGTTTAGGCTTCTGGTTTTCGTGTTTGAAAGGCTGTTTCGACCACCAGTTGCATCTGAATGTGTGCTCGCAGGTCTCTTTCAGATTTTCAGGTGCTAAGGGGCTAAGGGTATAGAGCTTAAGGCTTTGGGTTTAGGAGCTCTGGAAGGTGACCTGAAGAAGCCCCAT
The DNA here is from genome assembly GCA_905221635.1 of Symbiodinium sp. CCMP2456. Lineage (NCBI taxonomy): Eukaryota > Dinophyceae > Suessiales > Symbiodiniaceae > Symbiodinium > Symbiodinium sp. CCMP2456. The sequence goes on from CAJNDV010033086.1 coordinate 27,044, forward strand.
TTTGGGATTCAAATGTTCAGTGTATTTTTGTCAGTACAAAGCTTCAGCAAGCCTTCATGCACGAGTTCTTAAAAGAGAGTCGGATGGGTTTCCAAGGGCGTGCGGAACGTTCGTCGCCGAAAAACACAGGGAGGAAGTTATACATGGCCCATTTGACCAGGCCAGCCACCATCACCGCTTTTTCCACGCTCCGTTCGCTTCAGTTGTGCTGGTTGCTGTCGCAACCGGTCCAGTTTCTGAGAAGTTTGCGGCGGGGCCCTGTTCAAAGGGGAACGTGGACGGGGGCGCAGCATTTTGTAACGGAGCGCACGCTACAGCTGAATGTGCCTTCCCTTGCAGGCTTCCCTAAAGAACGGGATCCCCCTCAGAGTTTTCAGAGAAACGCTTCGAAACCGGAGTTGCTCGGCCAGGCTATTCAAGGACTGTTTGCTCGCGGACTTATCGGCCTTGCTTGTTTCCTCGATTCAACAAATTCTCATCCCAGTCCGTGACTAACCTGGTTGACTATAATTGGGAATGCTGGCTTTGATTTCAAGAGCCACGTGAAGAGCCTCCGCATCCCAGGCTGGCCAGCGAAGACCGTAGTTTGTAGAAGCTAGACGACAGCCCCAGCTCTAAAACTGCCATCCCAAAATCACCAAGTCTTCAACACTCTGAAATCAGTGTACGCTCTACATCGGTCGAGTTGGTATAAGAACCGTAGCAACTGTTGTGTGACATTCCTCTTCTCGGAACACGAGATGGCTGGTGCGGCTGTTGGCTAGATCCACGAAACAGGCGTGGGAAAGTTTAGTTTTATACACCTCAGCCAACCCACAAGATGTGATTCCCGAAGCCCTCAACCCTAAACCCTAAACCCGAACCTCTAAACATCTGTATAAGCCCCAAACCACAAACCGATTAATTTTGGGGGCCTCCTCTGGTGCTCTTGAATTCTAGCACCTCTTGTAGGTGCTTTCCGTTAGCCAGCTGACATCGCCGCAACCGCGGGGCGATTTTGGCTAGGTTTCAGGGTGACCAGGTTGTTTTGGTTCGGGTTTGCTCTAGATCCTAAACCCTAAACCCTAAATCCTGAACCCTAAATCCTGAACCCTAAACCCCGAACCCTAAACCCTAAATCCTAAACGCTAAACAACAGCGTAAACCCTCAATGCTCCTCTTCTCAGCCGGCCTGCAGCAACGATTCTGCGGCAAGGTTTCTCGATTACATGTATCTTTGTCATAGTTTGGGTAACATTGGAAGTTTAAATAATGCTTCATCATGAACTATAGGTAACTCTGAGCGTATTTATGCTAATGTCATTTGCTGCCTTTCGGAACTAACCAGGTCAGACTGAGTCGATTCACCATTGGCATGCCTCCGTTTGGAGCGTGACAAAATCTCCCGCCCATCTTACCCTGAAGTGCTCAGTGGTTAGGGTTTAAGTTTGAGGGTTTAGCGTTTAGGTTTTAGGGTTTAGCGTATAGGGTTTACGATACCCCCTGAAGGACCTTACAGAGTTTAGGCAGTAGGATTGCCCCGTGAGTGCAGTTCATGTCAAGTTATCACCTTCTGCAACACCTCAGTCTAAGGCATTGGTCTGGGAGTCCGAAATCCCAATCCTCTGTAGACCGTAAATCCTAAATTTATAAACCCCTAAACCCCAAACCGTAAACCCCAAACTTGATAGCCGTCAACCCCTCACCCCTGAGCCCCAAACCCTGATCCACCCAAATCCAAACCTCAAATCCCGAGCGCTTAACATGATAAATAACATAATTAACAGAGGAACCCTAAACCCTAAACCCTAAACCCTAAACACTTTAATTGTTTTCCTTAGCAGAGTTTAACTTAACTTCTAAACATCATTCAGGCCCCGATGTTGGGTCAGCAAGTCCTTTGACAGAAAGCGCTGTGATTGAGGGTTCCCCAAGGGCCCAAACGACCTAACAACGAGGTACTTGGGCTAGGGTTTAGGGTTTAGGGTTTAGGGTTTAGGGTTTAGGGGTTTAGGGTTTAGGCCTAACGACGAGGTACTTGGGCTACGGACAGTAGTTTTGTGGGTTACTATTTGCCGGAGGATATGATGATTAGGTACTCGGACCCTTATAGGGGTCTTGTTGACATCTCTGGGGGGGTAAACATAGAAGCACCCGCCTGCTTCGCCCTGCAAAGCGCGGCTCTGGTCTTCCAACTCATCGTACCCAAATCATTGCGCAGTGGACATCGCTTGGTGCCGGATGCATCACTCTTAACGACGTCGGTAATTACGTGACCAGCTAAGGATCCAGCCATCGGAACAGTAGGCGGCTTCAGCTTAGTTCACCTTCGAACCCCAGTTCGGATCAAAAGCCCTGACTATGAAGCCCTGCAGCCCCAAACATTAGCTCAAGAAGCCCTACACCCTAAACCCCAACATTGGTTCATTAGTGCCCTAAACCCTAAACCCAACATTGGTTCACTAGTGTGTGTGTGTGTGTGTGCACGTGTTCAAGTTCACAACGCGTACGGTGTTGAACTTCAGGAGCCTTCTGCAGGATTCCCAGGTTGTCTATGACCCTAGGCCCTAAACCCATGGAGCCCTAAACTCCAAACCCTAGAACCGTAAGCCCCAAACCTTAAGCCCTAAACCCCAAACCCCTAAGCCCTAAACCCCTAAACCAAGGAAGCCATGAAAGCCTGCAGCCCTGCGGCGTTAAGTTCGTTGCCCATGCTGTTCCTTAGGGCTGTTGGGTTGCTGATTATAGAAATTATAGGTTTAGGGTTTAGGGCTTTGAGTTATGGTTTAGGGTTTGTCATACAAAGGTATACAGTATGCCCCAAGTTCCTATTCTAGCTGTTGGCCTAAGATCGTTGCCGATCGAGCTACCTAAACTGCTGGGTTTCTGGCTTTCACAGTATATGATATGAGTGGTAGCTTACTATAGGCATCTGGAGCCCAAGGGGAGGCCTCTTCAACATCAACCCAACCCTAAGCCCTTAGGGTTAAGTACTTAGGGCGTGAGGGATTTGTGGGCTGGGCAATCCAGGCCCGAGGTGCAGGGCTTTTGTTTAATGGGCTTCGTGGTATAGAGTTTAGGGCTTTAGTAGGGTTTTAGGGTTTAGGCTTTAGGGGTTTAGGGTTTATGATGCGTTTACAACTTTAGTGTGTTTGGATTTAGGGTGTCGGGTGTAGGATTCAGGGTTTAGGGCATCGTGGAATCTTCAAGAGTGGTCTCTGAGTGCTTGCATCGGAGGCCCCCCAACAACGTCCAATAGCCGCAGCGAAGGACATTCTCCCCTTTGAAGCATGTGCACCGTTGCGGGAAATCCCTGCGGCCGGACGTCATAGAGAACCACAGGGAATCAAAGCATCAAAACGACTTAAACCCTAAATCCTACCAGCCACCAACCCCAATTAAGCTTCAAACCCTTGAAAACCCAAAGCCCAAACCTAAACCCCAAACCCTAATCCCTGAACCCTTAAAACCCTAAAACCAAAACCCCAAACTCTAAAACCCTAAACCCTAAACCCTGAACCCTTAAAACCCTAAAACCAAAACCCCAAACTCCAAAACCCTAAACCCTAAACCCTAAACCTTAAGCCCTAAACCCAAACGCTGGAGTCCGAAACCCTAAATCTCTCAGCTCCAAGGCAGCCTTAAGCCCAAAGCGCTAGGCTCGAAGGCACGAGCTCAGAATCCTAGTTCTCAAATACCCAACGTAGGGATATAGGGTGTAGGGTTTAGGGTTTCGCATGCCCAACCTATTAAAAACTTTTGGGTTCTTATAACTTAAGAGTAATCTGAAAGCTAAACCTTCTATGTCCCTGGCTTCTTGGGGAAGTAAGGAATCCGGGATCTAATCTGCGGGTTCTTTCTTGTACTCTAAGGTCCTAGGTACTGTTATGGGAAAGACTACTTACTTTCTTTCTCAGGGGGCTAAGAGTTCTGATCGAACGCGCCCAAAGACTACTTACATTCTACTACAACAGATACTTAGGAACCCTCCGAGTTATTCAATATCCGGTTGAGGGCTTTAGGGGTTTAGGTTTAGGCTTGGAGGACCTAAGTTGAGGGTTTAGGGTTTAGGGTTTAGGGTTTAGGGTTTAGGGTTTAGGGTTTAGGGTTTAGGGTTTAGGGTTTAGGGTTTAGGGTTTAGGGTCAGGCACGGTTTTCCAGTTTTAGGTTAGGGGCTTTGTGTTTGTATGGAGCTTCCACTCTTGGGTTCTGTCGGGGATACTTGACACTTGCTATCGTCCTAGGGGAGGTCCCAGAACTCAATCCTCCTGATGGTTTCTGGACCCAGTAAGGCCCTAATCCCTAAACCCTAAACCCTGAACCCTAAACCCTAAACCCTAAACCGCAAACTCAACAAGACCCTAAAGTCCTAAACCCTAAACCGCAAACTCAACAAGGCCCTAAAGTCCTAGACCCTGGAGCGCTTGGAATCTTAGGGTTAGGGTTTAGGGTTTAGGGTTTAGGGTTTAGGGTTTTAGGGTTTAGGGTTAGGGACCCAAAAGAAGCACATAGGCATAGGCATTTTGTAGGGGTTTAGGGTTTAGGGTTTAGGGTTTAGGGGGATATCCTTACTTTATTGGGCTTCATATTATAAGGGGGGGGGGGGGGTATATGGGATATCCCTATCCTAAGTGTTGCTTATGTGCTTTTTGGTGGCCCTCTTAGGGTCTTTATGTAACTATCTATTTCAGGCTGTCAGGGCTTAATGGTTGTAGGGCCTAGGGGTTTCTCATTTAAGGGTTTAGGCTTCAGGCTTTAGGCTTTAGAATTCGTTTAGGGTTTAGGGTCTAGGGTTTAGGGCTTAGGGTTTAGGCTTTAGAATTTCAGGATTTGGGGTTTAGGGTTGAGTGTTCAGGATTTAGGGTTTAGGGATGTTTAGGCTATGGTCTGATCGTGTACAGGCTTTACATCTCCAAGTCGGTCTCCCTGGTACACTTGGAGTCTTGGGTATAAGTATTCTAGTCTAGTTCAGGAACCCCACTAAAGTAGGCTATTAGACATTTAAAGTCGAACTATGCACCCTATCAGGGACCCGAAGTACCCATGTGTTTTTGACAAAAGCAACACTCTCAGCCCCAGCGCGTCAGATGATCTTCCCGTCTGCGGTTCTGGCGTCCGCCGTTCGGGAGAATCTGCCCTATAAAGACGTATGGGGTTCTTTGACCGGAAGGGTGAGGAGGACTGGAGGCTGAGTTTCCCTGACGGCAGGTGCGTGATAGATCGATAACTTAACTAGGTGGCAATTTGGGAAACTTTAAAATTTTCCTTATGGTTTCTATAGAGGTATCTATTCATAAATACTTCTCAGGGCCCCAAAAACTACAACCCAGTGAATTACTTACTTACTTCGTACTTCTTGATGTGAAGGTGGATAGCCCACCCAAAAATCCGACGATAAGCCATCCATTATGTGGGTAGCTGTCAAAATTATGGTCCCTTTTGGGGTACCCTAAATATTAGGTGCCGTATTATAGTAAGGACCCAAAAAGGGACCCTAATTTTGACAACCACCCATGTAAATTTCAAGAAACCTCGGAGTCTGCCAGTCCTTTGCCTCCCTCCGTCCAGAGAACCCAATAGCTGGAAACGGCACTGCGAGCGCGTTGGACGCTCACACCTTGACAAGGCCAGGAAGGCGACTTACGGAGGAGTCCGCTGGCGCCCTGCGCGGTCCAAGAGCTGGACAGGGGGAGATGTGAATTGATGGCTCCTTTTGGGGAGTCGTTACCTGAGTTCTCCAATACCCAACCTTTAGACTTATGGGCTCTTCTAGTTTAGTAGTAATCTGAAAGTTTATCCTTATTTTTCACTGGCTTATCGGGGAAGTAAGTTACTAGATTAGAGTTGCTAGAGTCGTTTCAATGGGATGCCACAGGTAAGCCTTCTGCATTGGGGAGACAACAGAAGCTAGAAGCTTGGGACATGGCCGCTGTCGTCAACTTCAAGTTGAACGAGTGTCACTCTATGAGTCTATGCAGGGCATCGAGGTTCGTGTTGTCATGCTCCTAATATTCCATTTCAACACATATATATATATATAGCAGGTCATACATTGATACTCTAGAATCCTCGAACCAAACAAACAGCGGCTATTTACACCTTGTACCTATAATTCCTGCCCCTGGCCCAGTAATCCGCTACATGTGTATGTATATGTGTATGTCTGTACATGCGCATATATAGATATGTAAAAGCAGTATATATATATATATATGTATACACATTATGTTCATATATATATATATATGACTTATATATATATATATATATGTATGTATGTATGTATGTATGTATGTATGTATGTATGTATGTATGTATGTATGTATGTATGTATACGCACAGCATGCGTCACACTACAAGCCCGAGTTTGAAGCTTTCTGTTTCCACACACGAAAGGACAGGGTTTTGCCAGAATCTCATACCTACTATGTATGTGTATATACATATATGACTCTGTCTCTCTCTCTCTATATGTATATAAATATATGTATATGTATATGTGTATATATATATATATATATACATACATACACATGCATGCAAGCAAATATATTTGGGCTCTTCGGCACATGGATCCTGAACCCTACAATCCCTAAAGCCCTTACAGGGAGCATTATCCTTAGCACAATCCAGCCCCGTCGAGGTCTAGGTCAGATGGCTCTTGGGGAAAGACTCTTCTACATGCCTTGACCGACGATCCCCTTCACCCTAAACCCTAAACCCTAAACCCAAGCCCTAAACCCTAAACCCTAAACCCTAAACCCTAAACCCCTAAACCCTAAACGCTAAGCCCTAAACCCTAAACCCCGACCCGAGATCCTCCCTAGCAGCGAGCCTTTAAAGGGGCCAGCGTTTTTCGAACCGCAAGCCCTTAATCGAGCCCTTCTAAAGGACCCTAAGCCCTTAAAGAGCTCCTATGCATGAGGATTCCTTGAAGGGTTCTTGCGAGTGCTCCTACTGGGGTTCATTGAAGGCTGAGCTTGGCATCTTAAGATTACAGGTTAGCATCCCTTAGCAAACCTAACCAGGACAACTAAAACACAGCTCTAGGTTCCGGCGTCTAGGTAAACCCTAAGACTCCTACAGTCTCTTAATCCAAAACTCCCTAAATCCCAAAGCTCCTTGTAAACATGAGAGACCACCCAACAAAGCCAGGATAAACCCTAAGAAATCCCGTGTAAACCCTTCCCAACCGTTCTAGACCCTTTAAAATCCTATAAGCCGCAAAAATCCTACCCCCTTTGCCCAAGAGCTATAGACCCTTTAAAAAACCTATAAGCCGCAAGAATCCTACCCCCTTTGCCCAAGACTCTGGGCTTAGCTCGCGCCATCCGACTTCGTAGCAGCATCTCGTCTCAGGGGGCACAGGTCCGAATCCCGAACCGACTAATATAAGAAGGGTTTAGGGTTCAGGGTTTGGGGTTTTAGGGTTTAGGGTTTAGGGGTTTAGGGTTTAGGGTTTAGGGGTTTAGGGTTTAGGGTTTAGGGAAAAATAACCAACACTGTTTTGAGAGTCCTGATTACAAGTTATAGTATAGTCTACGGATATAGCACAATAAATTCTGATTATTGGGGCCCTTATACAAAGAACTCCGATTTGGTGGGTCTTGTCCCAAATCCTTCAGCCCTAGCATACTAGCCCGGAGTCAAATGACTCTAATGTAGACCCTTAATTCAGAAACACCTCTCCGTGAATAAGGAATACGATGCGGATCCGAAGGTAAAAGCCGTTGCAGGGGTTTAGGGTAGACGGCCTAGGTTTGAGGCCCGAGGATGATTTGGTTTAAGGTTTAGGGTTTATGAATTACTAACACTACGGCTGATGGACAAAATCCTGCATGACCTTATATACCTAAACTATGGGATTTGTGGTACTATACTATATTTGGGTCATGCAGAATTTTGTCCATCAACAGTATGCTGGAATTCCTTATTTAGGGTATAGCATACTATACCCCCAAGAACCTATTCTAACTATGGCGGCTCCTTACGCCGCAGAGTGTTCGAGTTCGGAGCCCTTCCCCACTAACCCTTTCCAAGTTATCCTTTGTTATCCTTTTCATTTGTCGTGTAACGGTTTAAGGTTTATGCTTTAGGGTCTCTATTGCGGGGGCTTGAATAAATACCCTAAAGCCTAAACCCTAAACCTAAGGAATAACTATACTTGATGAGGAGCCTGAGCAGGCTTGTATAGGATTGCTATTGGGTTTTATGGAGCTTTTGGCAGGGCTTCGTAGGATTTATTGGGCGCCTGAGCAAAAAGGGGGCTTGTGGTATATTCAAGCATAGCTGCACCGGGGTTGCAATGGGTTTGTGAATATATAACGGGCCTAACCAATTAATTACCAATATTATTTTGCGGTTCCTAGTTCCAATTATAGTATCGAATACCCTGAAGCCCTATTCTAATTATTAAGGCCCCTGCATTACTCAGTTCTGAGAACCATAGCTCAACCCGCAAGCCCCTGCACCCAACATGTCTATGTATCCGATGATGAAGTATAAGGCAAGTGAGTGTACCTGGACCCCAAAAGTATGTAGAATGATGGCCCTGTATGGGTTTTGGACCATTATTTTGCCTACGTTTGGGGGTTTAGGTAGTAGTAACTGTAGCAAAACACCTACCAAGCCCTAAACGCCGGTGGCCCTCTGGGACTTTGCTCTGTTTTTGAGCGCCCGCTGCAGCTTTGCCCTTACGCGTTTCCTGCCTTTTTCGGCCGTTGCAGTAAGGCAGTAAGCGCCCATACACCAAAAAAACCCTAAACCCTAAACCCCTAAACCCTAAACCCAAAGCCCTAAGCTCCCTTAAGCCTTAGAGCCTGATCCCCCCATCCATTACGAAAACAACGGTTTACGGTTTAGGGTTTACGGAAAGCTCTACGCCCTTGCAGCTGTAAACCTTGAAGCATAGGACACGCATCAGCTGCCTTGCATTGCAAGCCGACCGCTATGCCCTTACAGCTGTAAACCTGGAAGCCTAGGACACGCATCCGTAGCCTGGCATTGCAGACCCCTAAAGCTCGAAGGCCTGCACCGTGAATCCGAAAGCCTACACGCGAGCCCCTTACATTTTAGACGAAGCTTAGGGTTTATGTTGTAGGATTTATTAGGGCTAAGGGTTTGGGGGCAAAGATTGACTTCAGTAAGCCGAATAGGGACTAAAATTGCTCACTTTTCCTAGAGCGGTATCCCTTGTAGTAATCCTTGTAATCAACGAATAACTGTTGCCATATCCTTTCCAGTCCTTATAATCGTGTTAGTAGCATCCCTTTTAATTGTTATCCCTTCCAATAACCCGGATGGTGTGTGTGTGTGTGTGATGTAGGGTTTTGGGCTTGAGGCTTTAGCGTTTCACTCCGAGCCTGCCCTCATATCACAGTCCTATGTAGCTGCACTATAATACCCTTTGAAAAAAACATCCTATCCCTAGGCTTACATAATGCACCCTATATTAAGAACTACTATCCCATATGGGCTCAGAGCAAACTTTACTTAGTAAGGTTTTGGGGCCATCAGCCTTGCAACATAAGTCTAAACCCTAAACCCTAAACCTTCGAGGCATGAGGAAGTCGAAGCATCAAGCCCTACACCCTTAAAGTCGCTTCCTCTAGCCGCCCGAGTCAGGCGGTTGAGGGGTCTTGGGGTCTTGGGGTTCAGCGGTTCAGAAACTCTATGAGCTCGTAAAAAGCCCTGTCCCTAGACCTTAAGAACCCTAAACCCAAAACCCTAAAAATTACAGTGGCGCCTTTCCAGAGGGCCGAAAGTCACAGGAACCGCCTGAGGGATCTAGACCTCCTGGATGCTTAAAGGCGCCTCGGCTCCCAATCGTATTTTTTGGGAAGGGTTCAGTTTTTAGAGTTTAGGGTTGAGGGTTGAGGGTTTAGGGGACAGGGTTTACGG
>CAJNDV010033087.1:9442-36893 GCA_905221635.1 Symbiodinium sp. CCMP2456
ACGACTACTACTACGACGACGACTGCTACGACGACGACGACTACTACTACTACTACTACTACTACTGCTACTGCTACTGCTACTGCTACTACTACTGCTCTGCTACTACTACTACTACTACTACTACTACTACTACCACTACCGCTACCACTACTACTACTACTACTACTACTACTACTACTGCTACTACTACTACTACTACTACTACCACTGCTACTTCTATTTCAGCTCCAGCTCCGTCTCCAGCTCCTGCTCCTGCTGTGCATGACTTTCACCACAACTGATCACAGAAAACAGCCCTGGGCGCTGCACAGACCAGGCCCAGTTGACAGCGTCGACATCCCCACGACCACTCCGAAGCCAAAGCCGTACATATTGAATGCTGGCAAGAGTCTCGACTGTGCGGTACGGTCTGGGCGGTTCAGAGATAGGGGCTTCACTGATGTGGGTTACACTTGTCCTGGACCTCACAGCACATCGGCTTTCCCCACAACCTCAAGTACCTAGCAGCTAAAGGCCAAAACCCTGCATCTCGCTCGGATCGTCCGCAGCGACTGCTTGCATGAAGACCTGACCTAAGCCCCTGAGGCTGAACCCTAAACTTTCCTTATCGAACTCTTCCCCGGAAAGCAACTCCAAACCTTAAACACTAAACCCTAAACCCTAAGCAATTGCAGGCTCGTCCTTGCTAAGTAGGAGGCAAAAAACCCTAACCCTAAGCCTCTGTTCCTAGAAACTTTATAGTCTTCGTGGCTTTGGGTCATTACTCGTGGCTTTGGATCATAGCTCGTTGCTTCGGTCAGGGTTTACGGTTTAGGCTTCAAAGGCTTTTGGATGGCTCTGGGGTCTGCGGTTTAGGAGTTTGGACTGGTTCTAGGGTACCCAGAGACTCCAATATCCCTTAATGAAGGAAGAGACCTTAAATGATAGTAGGATCACGAATATGATTTAAGGTATATTCCTTAGTTAGGGATATTGGAGTCTCTGGGTATTCAGGGCCTTTTGCGGTTGTCAAGTGGTGGTCTCAGGGTGGGTTGGGGAATGACAGGATCCGTAGGGTTTACGGTTTATGGCTCTGGATGGGGCTCTGGGATTTTTTGGGTTTAGTATCAGAGCCCTAGGATTTCCGGTTTAGGGCTCTGGCCCTAGGATTCGCGGTTTAGGGCTCTGGCCCTAGGGTTTACGGTTAAGGGCTTCGGGTTGGGCCTTAGGACCTAGGATTTTCGGTTTAGGGCTTAGGGCTCTGGCCCAGGGTTTACGGCTTAGGACTTTTGGTTGGGCCCTGGGACCTGGGAAATCCTAAACCCTAAACCCTAAACCCTAAACCCCTTCTAGGGCAGTGCGCTGGGCCCTAGGACCCAGCATTTACGATTTAAGACTCTGGGCTGGGCCTAAGATTTATATGTAGTCATGTAGTCTGTCTCTTTTGTTTCAATGTATATGCAGCATATGAAGTGTGGTGTTTAGCTTTTAAGGTTAATATGAAGAATGCTGATGGCGACTACTATGTGAACGGCACTGGCGCAACGCGACCTAGAAAATAGAGTTTAATTCCTAGTTGCTAAACCCTAAACCCTAAACCCTAAACCGTTGTATTGGGTGAGTATTTTTTTGAGACTTCAGAGCCCAGCTATTCGGAGCTGCTGAACCCTAAACTCAAAACCTTGAGCCCTAAGACCTATACATTAAGCCCTGAACTCTAAACCTTAAGCCCAAACCTTAAGCCCTAAACCTTAAGCCCTAAACCCTAAACCCTAAACCCTAAGCCCTGAACCCTTAGACCCAGGACTGGTCTTCCCATTGCCGAGGGCCCTCGGCCTTCTTGGCTAGTGAAAGAGGCCATTAGGGAGGTCTGGGGTTTAGGGTCTGGGGTTTAGGGTTTAGGGTTTAAGGTTTTGGGTTTCAGGATGTAGGGTTTATATAGGGTTTAGAATATAATAATAGGAACAGGGTTTTGGGGTATATTACACTATAATTCGAATAAGGAACTCCCAAAATAGCATTGGTAATTGTAGGGTTTAGGGAGTGTTTTCGGATAGGGTTTAGGTTCAGGGTTTGCGGTCCACCTGCCTGGTTTATATACGTCTCTGCTTGGGGCAGAGGGAGCTCCGGTTTAGGGTTTAGGGTTTAGGGTTCACAATCCAAGCCCATGCTGAAAAGGGTTTAGGGTTCAGGGTTTAGGGTTTAGGGACCCTAAACCCTAAACCCTAAACCCTAAACCGTTAGGGACCCAAAGAGGCTTTCCGGTCTACACGCCCTGATAGAGATACCAGAAGCTCGTTCACTAAGTTTACTACTGCATTCCGCTCAGGATTGGGAGATTGGCCCCTAAACCCTAAAACCCTAAACCCTAAACCCTAAACCCTAAAACCCTAAACCCTAAACCGGCTTTGAGTTTATATGTTGGACGGCTTGGGATTCGATTGGCGCGGGAGCTTGAACTCTTTGGGCCCAGTGAGTTTCGGACGCTTAGGGCTTGGGGTTTAGGGGTTTAGGGTTCAGGGTTTAGGGGTTTAGGGGTTAGGGTTTAGGGTTTAGAGGTTTGGGTTTACGTTGCACCTAATCCGTGCACAAGGGAGTCTTAAACATTTAATATCAATGTTAATGTTGATATCAATACTCTAACAACAGGAAGCAACAACGATATTCGATGTGCCAGTGGCCTAAACCATAAACCCAGAACCCGATATTCCTCAAACCCTAAACCCGAACCTCGAAACAAGGGGAGTTGGTTCTGAGCTTCAAGAGACGAAAGAAGAGCGCCTCTCAAGTTAAAGCTTGAGTTCATGGGACTTGGCAGTAAAACCCGGGGTACAGGGACAGATGCACCGTCAGGAAAAGCACCCGAACATGCATTTATACCTGTACCCGAAACTCTATACAGTGGTGGGTTAACGCCAAAGATCGGCTACATAGAGGGCAGTCGAAGCCGCAGGTATTGTATGTATTTCTGCAAAAAACACCGGGGCCACGGCGGCTAGGGGGTGGCACGCGGTCAGGATGAGCTGGTGATCGATGCTCGCAGCCCGCAGCCACCCGGTAAACACTTCAAGTTGCCCACACTCCCAGGGATTTAGGGGCCCAGGAGTTTAGGGTTAGGTCCAGTGCTTTAGGGTCCTCGCTGGGTTTGGGTTTTGCCCGACGCGTAACCCCAAACCTCAAATCTTAAACCCTCAGCTCCAAAACCATGACGCGATCCAAATAGAAAAAAGACTATGCTGCCTTATCAATCTAAAGCCTATCGTTTTGAGGACTTGTATACGGAAATCAGGGAAGGATCCCCAACACCTAGATTGTTTGGGTAAGGTGAACCCCAAATACGGCTGGGGTGCACAAGGACGCAATGGCGCTTTAGGGCTTGGGGTTTCGAGAAGTTTTGGGAAAATAAGTTTCTCTCCTACAGTCTGGAAAGCGTCCCGGCCGCCCCAAAGATGCTAAACCTCTCAAACCGGAATATGGAAGCCTGATTAATTCGCAAAGTAATGAATATTTCTTAGGTTCCAAAAATTTCTACAGCATACCCCAAGACACGATGTGAACCTGTTATAGTTATGAAGGCGTCTTCATTCCGGCAGTAGATTGCGCAGTAGACTCTTCAACCTCAACTTGCGACCTACATGGCTGGGCCCCTGGGATCCCTGAACCCTAAACCCTGAACCCTGATCCCTATACCCATAGGCTCCATAGTAGTTCCTTTTGGGGATTACCTTATAGGATTCTAAATATGAACCCCAAGAAGGAACTACTATGGGGCCTATGGGTAAGCCCCCCAAAAAACACGTAGAATACTAGCCCTTTATAGGTTTTGGGCCATTAGTTTGTTGTAACTACTTGTGGGGGTTTGGGTACACCCTGAACCTTGAACCCTAAAATTAGGAGCCGAAACGAGGGTTGAGGCTAAGGGTTCCAGGGCAGTGTGTAGGTTTGCTTTAGGGTTCGGGTTTAGGGTTTAGGGTTTAGGGTTTAGGGTTTAGGGTTTAGGGTTTAGGGTTTAGGGTTTGGGTTTAGGGAAGCCCTCAACATTAGACCCTAAACTAAGCCCTACACGGTTTCATGCAGCCGTTGAGTCGGGGAGTCGGCTTGGGATTTATACAGGGTGTGATAATATGGCCTCAATGTTTGGGGTTTAGGCGCTAGGACTGTGGGTTTAACTTATGCCATGCAGCCTTGAACAGAAGTAGGTCCCACGACTTGAAGCTCTGAGCAGGCGTAAGCCTCATGTAAAAATCTGAAGCGATTGTCAGTTTAAAACTATCAACAGGACTCCGTTCCTGAGAATGAGACCGTTTGCATAGTCGTTATACTCACTGATATGCCACCTGCTACTACTAATGATAATACCCGACCGATAGTATCCAATAGTAGTAGTAACAACAACCACCATATAAAAACTAACCGCCAGGATAATCATCATATCGTCATAAAGATGGGCAGTGGCAAAGCCATAACAACAAGACTACCAATTACAACAGCAACGAACATGAGGTTCGGCGGAATGCTGATTATTCAACCGGTTCTGATGGATGCGGACGGTGGATGGGGCAAGCCCAAGGTGTCGAGTTGGCGAAGTCTGGTGTTGGGGCTAAGGGTTTAATGTTTGCGGTTTAGGGTTTACTGCAGCATTACCCTAAACCCTAAACCCTAAACCGTCGGCATTTGCCTTTGAGATACTCTAAAGGGTGTCAGCTTGTTGGTGTGCAGCATTTAGGGTTCAGGGTTCCTGCGTAAACCCTGAACCCTAAGCCCGCGTTTGTGGGTTGTGGCTTGGTTTTTTGTGGTGGTTGGAGTATTTGGGATTGCGTTTAGGATTGAGCGCCGGGCTTGGGATCAAGATCAGAATTAGTGCATAGAGGTTTAAGTGCTGCGCCTCCATTTAAGCGCAGTGCGATTGAGGAAGCTTGGACAAAGCCAGCCCAATGTGCAGCTGCCAGACTTTCAACCCTAGGCATCGGTGTCTATACAAAGACATGAATACATACATGCCTGCATGCATACGTATATACATGTGTATTATATATATATATATATGCATATGTAACACATGTAACTTTCATGATTTTCGGTATGTATGTGTATACATATATAAACATACACTGAACACTTCGAGGTTTGTGTGCTACGATTTGCGAAACTGCTCTTCAAAATCAGTTTGAAGCATGGTGTAATGCATTCTTGATATGAAGCGTGGCATAATGTTTTTTCTACGAGCAGTGGTAGAGTCCAGCATTTCGAGCGCTGCACATTCCCGATCAGGGTTTCTAGATTCTTGGTTTCCTGAGGTGTAAAGTGGTGGGCGTAGAGGTTTAGGGACTGTTTCTCAGCGTTTAGGATTTAGGAACATGTCTTTAAGGCACATGTGGTTGCTCGAAGTAGGGATTGGGGAAGACTATTATATATGGGGTGCCTTCAATGGTTCTTTTATCGGTACTAAGGGGTTAACCCAGAGACTCCAATATCCTTTAATTAAGGAATAGACTTTAAATCATATTAGGGATCCTCCTATAATTTAAAGGTAAATTACTGAATTAAGGGATCTTGGAGTCGCTGGGAAGGGAGGTTTAGGGTGATTTCATGCCACAACAGTCCAAGGCGTCACGTCCTCGCTGGTTGCGCTCCATCCTCGCCACAAACCGCCACGTGGTGGAGAGGTTTAGCGGTTAAGGGCTTAGAGGCTTAGTAGGGTTCAGGGATGGGGTTTAGGGGTTGTGCAGCGGTTATAACTTTTTGGTTTATTCGGCGGATTGCAGTGTTAGGGAATTGGGTTCGGAGTAATGTAGGAACCTGATTAAGAAACCCCGGCCCTATAACCCCAATATCTTAGGGTTCATATTAAGAACCCTAATAAAGGCCCAGCAGCCTAAAGAGTTCGTAGTATTATTCCCCGTGTAGTCCCTGTATATTTTGACTATACTGGACCCCGAAACCCTAGTCTAGTCATTCATGCCCTACATTACCTGGTTTCGACGGTTTTGATACGCCCCCTGGCTCCAAAAGACTCCTACTACGGATACCCCGAGAGCTCCGAATCCTCAATTTGAAGCCTTCAACCCCCTTGAAAGCTAAACCCTGAACCCCAAACCCTAAAAACTTGTGTCTGGCGTTTTGCTACGGAAGACTGTGAGCCTCCTTGGAGTCCCCTCAAACACTCTCGTCAAATCCGACTGAACTCCCTGCGGTGCGACTTTGTCAGCTGGGCGGGTGGGAAAAGAAACCCTAAACGCACTCGGGCAGCCTTGAGCCGCAATCAAAATCCCGAGCTCTGACGACCCTTCCTGTCGGAAAACAGCCTTGAACAAAAACTTCGGGCTCATAGGGTTTACCCATAATTAGCGTGTAGGGTTTAGGATGTAGGGTCAGGGCTTAGGCCTAGGTACAGTCTTCATGGTAGTTCCTACGTAGACCTGGTTATACCGAAGAGGGGTTGCAATAGACAATATAGGTATGCCCTCACTCTTTTCAAGGAGTTCCTGTCGGTTTCGGGAGGTATTCCAAAAACGAATGCCCTATAATAGGAACCCTGCTTTAGTTGTTACCTGTGACCCCTAAACCATGCAAAATAGTAGGTTATGACCCCCTTAACTAGAGGGTAGAACCCTTACAACGGTAGGCTTGGGGAGTCCCAGCTAAGGAAACCCCAAACCCTAAACCCCTAGACTCTAAACCCTAAGACCTAGTCCCTAAAACCCTCCATAGTATAACATTGTGACTTAAGGTTTAGTTTAGGGTGTAGCAGCACCCTCTAATAAACCTTAAATGCCCACTATTAAGGACCATAAGAGCCCCATTAAAGGGTACTTGGGGGGTGCTGGCCAGGTTTAGGGTTTAGGGACGTTTAGGGCTTAAAGGGTTTGTAGGCTTTATGGGGCCTATGGGATTTGTAGCCTTTCGGAGTTTTGGAGGTGTCTGCATACGGCTTATAGCAAAATCCCAAAAATCCTCCGTGAGGTTTCCATGCTCGGCAGCACGGACATGCTGTGGTTTTGAGGTGCGCTACTGGGCTGATGATGTCCCTCGGGGAGACTTATTTATAGGGTTTAGGGTTTAGGGTTTTGGGGGTTTAGGGTGTAGGGGGTTTAGGGTGTAGGGTTTCGGAATTTCGGGTATGCACTGCGAGCCGTAGTGAAGGCGTCAGCAAGCAGTGTGTCAATGACCTCGGCGGCCGAAGCGACACTCGAGAAGAACGCGAAGTCAATGGCGGTAGCAGCACCAACAACACAGCACAGTTGAATTGTTAAAGTGCAAGGCCAAGGCAGCAGCAGGAACGGGTACCGCATGGCACCGCTGCAAAGACAACACATCCATCAATCACGCTGTCAACACAAGAGTCATTATAAAGTGGCTAGGCGCAGGACTGTAACAAGTACAGTCGTACTAACGAGGTATGCATACCCTAAGGGTCCATGTTCCCACATAGTATATATTCTTTCGCCTTAATGTAGTCCCTATATAGGTAGTTTAGGACCTATGACCTATATATATATATATATATATACATACACATACTTTTTGGGCACATGGACCCTTAGGGATATAAGCGCTTACACGGTTTTCTCCCAGCACTTTCCGGTATGACGCTTGGTCGTGGTTCCTTCCCGAGATCTCGGAAGTACTGTTGGTGCAGATCAGGTCTTCCGTTAGGGTATGCGTTTGGGTTTAGGGTTTGGGGACCCTAAACCCTAAGCGCGAAATGTTGAAAGCTCTGGGCTTCATGTTTTGAGAAAGGGGTTTCGTGTTGTTGATTTGACGATTTTAGCGGTCTTAGTAATTGCCTATATTCTTTTGGGGGTTCCTTATTATAAGTATTCTATAAAGGACCCCCAAAACCCTATTCTAATGATTCAGGCCCTTAAAGCCCAAACCCTTATAGCGGCCATTATAGAACCCTTGAAGGAACCGTTTTAAAGGACCCCCAAACCCTGTATTTTACTTGACCTTAAACCCCACACCCTTATAGTAGCCCTTATGGAATCCTTGAAGGAACCTGTTGTAAAGGACCCCAAAACCCTATATCTTAATTATCAGGGCCCCTGAACCCCAAACCCTTATAGTAGCCCTTACAGAACCCTTTTAAACGAACCCTTTAAATGAATCCCAAAAACTTGTTCTAATTAGTAAGGCCCCTAAACCCTATATGGTTATGTCCGACTCAGTAGTGCGCATCCCTAGAGAACCTCCAAAGCCACAGTTTAGGATAAGCATAAGAAAAATACAGGAATTCCAGGTTTGCAGGGAATACGAAGAACATAGGGTAACTAGGAAAATAGGGGAAACATAGGCATGAGCTAAGGAAAGAATAGGAAAACATAGGAATAACATAGGTAAAAATAGAAATAAGATAGGGCAACTAGGGATAACATAGGGAAAACTAGGAATAGAATAGGGAAAGCATTGGACATGTAGGGAAAACGCTAGGAAATCTATGAAAAACGCAGGCCCACCGGTAGAAAGGAGAGCTGGAAGCGCGGGCAGGGGTTCCTGTGTTTCTCCTAAGTTTATCTCAGTTTTCGTTTATTTCTATTTTCAACATCCAGGATTCCTATTTTTGTTCCTATGTTTATCTTATTTTGGGCCATTTGCGATCTGACTAGAGTTCGCACAAGAGTCGGACATAACCTGACAGTAGCCCTTATAGAGCCCTTTAAAGGAACCCCCCAAACCCTGTAATCTAATTCACAAGGCCCCTATAGTAGGTCGGTCGGTTCCTTGGCTGCACTCGGGACCCCTCAGAGGCCTTGGCGGTGTTCAGGTTTTGAGGTTTTGGGTGTTGGGTTTGGGTTTTGGGTGAGGGGTTTAGGGGTTTAGGGTTTTGGGGTTCGGATTTCGGGTTTAGGGTTGCTTTGTTCTCGCACAGTTCAGGGTTGAGGGCGCCCAGCCCCTCAAACTTCTAAGCCCTAAGCCCTCAACCGGGAGGTGGCATCCGACACATCCGCAGCTCACAAAATGGCAGCGCCGTCAGTGTGGGTCAAAAGTCGACGAGCGGACTTGTACCTTGGCGCAAGCAGATAAAGGTGTGGGGTTTAGGTTTTGCTGGCTAGGGGTTCAGGGCTTACGGCCTTTAGGGCTTCTGGGCTGGAGGTTGGTGGTGCAGGGATGGTGAGGTATATGGGACTTAGGTTAGGGCGTTGAATTTGCAGTTAGATCTCCGGACAATGTTTGGCTTCGGAGCTTCATCTGGGTGGGAGTTTGAGAGTAGCCATTCTGTTCCGAACATCTGGGCTGATAGGATGCATGCATGCGAACTGCTTAGATCATGTGGCACTGAAATCATCATCGGAGAGCACATTTTTCCAAAGCTCAGAGAACAAAGGATGGTGTTCAGAGGCCCAGCAAAAACAAGTCTAAGCAGGAAGCCTGTAGAAGTTCTGAACCCTAAACCCTAAACTTTCCCTAAACACAGAGAATTCGAGTTTGGTTGGAGTCTGCCCAGAAGATGCACTTCTGGACAGGAACATGTCCTTGGTGTTCTTCTGGTTGGCTCTTAGGACTTTAATTTTTTTGGCTTCTGTATGAATTATAGTCTTTTGGGATTTCTATATGAACTATAATGTATAGGCTGCAGGCTTAACTTTAAGGAGAGGTTCAGAAGTCAGCCAAGTATCCTACGGGAAGCCATTAGCCGCACATCTTGGAACCCTCAAGCCGTAGAACCCTAAACCCTGGATTGTGTTGGCCAGAGGCTCAAGACGCATGATCGGGCCCGCCTCAACCCTCTAACCTCCTCCTAATAAGGCCCTTATGTGACCTCATCGAGCGAATGTTGTTCTAAGTCTGGCACTCCCCTGGCAGTGCAAACCTCGAGACACTTTGGTTTCAAAGCTTGAAAATTGCCAACCTTCTCGGTTCGTTGTTAGTCGGCAACCTAAACTTTAAACCCACACCCTCATACATTCACCGAAGAAGGTAATCTACAGTTCCCCTCCCTCCCTTCGAAATTAGATGCGAACTAACTTAAAGCTTGAAAATGTTCGAAATCAGGTAACTAGACTTAGAACTACTTATAGCCCCAATTGAGGTACTTTTGACCTTACTTACCTAGTAGGTCCCCGTATCTGTTTGTAGCTCTGAACCAGGCTCCTTCTGTCCCAAACCCCTAAACCCCTAAACCCTAGACCCCTAAACCCTAAACCCTAAACCCTAAACCCTAAACCCTAAACCCTAAACCCTAAACCCTAAACCTAAACCCCTAAACCCCAAACCTGGCAATCTCCTGCTCGGCAGGCCTGCATCTTCTTCGCTCCAATTCCTGACCTTAGCAGTAGAGAGTTAGGTAACCTTTAACCTTCTTGAGGTACTATAATCCGTATATAGCCCCAAAGGCTAGACTTTAGTTCCCTGGAATATTGGAGAGGTGAGTAGCAATCCGAATGTTAGAGGCAGGTACTGTGCAGAGACTTTAGAGTTTGTACAACTGAAGTTTAGCGTTCAGGGTTGAGTTTCGTAGGCGGCACAGAGGGTATAAGTTGCGTTGGTAGGAGATCGCCGTGTCTTGCAAATGTGCCAATAGTGAAGTCGCCGTTGGTGATGAAAAGGTGGTAGGGGCTAGTCGGCTAGTCCATGCAGCAGAAGCAACCACAGTAGGCAGCTTGAGCTGAAGTTTTCGGCACGAAGTCTTAACAAGCGACATCAGCTTGGGTCTGTTACTCATGAACTCACGTAAATGCAGGGAAATAAAGTTTTAGCAAGAGTCCTGGCACTAGCCGCAAGCTATGAACCCTGAGGCGCAGCCATTGTTGTATATAATCTGCATGGTCATAGCACCATTACTTATGCGGCTGGTGCAGGGACGCTTGCATGAGCACCTCTCCTCCTTCCAAGCTTACCCGGACCTATTAGCCCTAAAACCCAAGTTCCGCTGCAGTGAGCAACATGTCGATTATTGTGCAAGTTGGGCTGCTCAGCGGCAAGACCGCTACGGTGGAAGCTCGCTTCGATGAGGATGTTGCAACATTGAAGGGTCGGGCACAGAGCGCACTCGGAGTGGGAAAAGGACGGCTGGTAGACTGGTCTGGACGTGTTCTGGATGCATCTGCCCCGATCAGATGTGCCAGGCTGCAGAACGGTGATTCACTGATATTACAAATAAATGGGTCGCAAGTTTGCGCCTCTGAATACGCTTTTGCCACCATTCTTGGCGATGGGTCTGTTCTGACCTGGGGTCCTGCTGACTGCGGTGGTGATAGTAGTACCCTGCAGGATAAGCTGAAGAACGTGCAGCAGATCCAGGCAACTCACCATGCTTTTGCTGCCGTTCTTGGTGATGGATCCGTCGTGGCATGGGGTGATGCTGTTTTTGGTGGTGACTGTAGTGCAGTGCAGGATCAGCTGGTGAATGTGCAGCAGATCCAAGCATCTTGCAGTGCTTTTGCCGCTGTTCGTTGGGATGGATCGGTCGTGACCTGGGGTTATGCTAACCACGGTGGCAACAGCCGTGCGGTCCAGACTTTGCTGAAAAATGTGCAGCACGTCCAAGCCAGTGACTTTGCGTTTGCCGCCATTCTCGGTGATGGATCCGTCGTGTCCTGGGGTTATGCTGGCAGAGGTGCTGTGCAGCGTCAACTGAAGAATGTACAGGAGATCCAAGCATCTTGCGGCGCTTTCGCTGCCATTCTTTGCGATGGAACCGTCGTGACCTGGGGTGATCCTCGCCAGGGTGGTACTGATGTTGAGGGCCAGCTGAAGAATGTGCAGCAAATCCAGGCCTCGCGCCGCGCTTTTGCTGCTATTCTTGTTGATAGATCTGTCGTAGCCTGGGGAGATGCTGCGTTCGGTGGTGAGATTAGTGCTGTGGAGGACCAGCTGATGGATGTGCACCAGATCCAAGCCTCTTCCGCAGCCTTTGCTGCCATCCTCGCCAACGGAACGGTTGCGACCTGGGGTGATGCTTCGGCTGGTGGTGACAGCCGAGCTGTTCGGGATCAGCTGAGGAATGTGCTGCAAATCCAAGCCACTGAAGCCGCCTTTGCTGCCATCCTTGCCGATGGATCCGTCGTGACCTGGGGGGATGCTGGTGCTGGTGGTGACAGTAGTGCTGTGCAGGATCAGCTGCAGAATGTGCAGCAGATCCAAGCATGCAGGAGTGCCTTTGCTGCGATTCTTGGCGATGGATCCGTGGTGACCTGGGGTCGTGATGACTTTGGTGGTGACAGCAGTGCCATGCAAGATCGGCTGAAGAGCGTGTCGCAGATCCAAGCCTCTCGCTGCGGTTTCGCTGCCATTCTTCGCGATGGAGGCCTCGTGACCTGGGGCGATACTGATGCTGCTAGCTGCTACCAGTAGTGCTGTGCAGGCCCAGGGCTCCTTGTGACGGATCAGCCTCTGTTTCCGGCAAAGGAGTGCGAGACTGCCATGGTTTTATGGCTACTACAGGGCCTTGGCAAATGCCTATACTATTTTCGGTGTTCGTTTATTATAAATATAGTATGATATACCTCCAAAGCCCTATTCTTGCTATTAAGGCCCCTACATTAGGCTTCTGAACCTAGACCCAAAGCCGAAGTCCCTGAACCGTAAACCCGGCACCTTCGTAGTTCTTGGGGTAACCTCGGACTCGGAGACATATAGAAATATTTCGTCGCCAAATATGGGGGCGATTAACCTGGCTAAACCGTGTATGGTGCTACCTTAAACTTGTTTTGGGCCAAGGAACTTTAGCACGTGAGATAAGTATGTTTTGGGATAGTCCGGGAGGGATGGGGGTCTAGAACTTAAAGCGTCGAGTTTTCCGTTGGAGCATGGCGAGTTGACAGCGATGCATGAAGCCTGAGCCACTCAGAGCCCAAGAGTCTAGCGGATTTGAACCAAGAAACCCAAGCCCAAACCCTTAACACTTCGGATTTAAGTTTAGGGTTTGAGGGTTTAGGGTTGAGGGTCGACATACAGGTATGTATCGCGCACCCACCACGGCTTCCGGCTTCCCGGGGTCGGAGTTGAGGCTTTAGGGCTTCGGTTTTCCCGGGTTGGGAGTAGCATATTAATGTTTTTTTTTTTTTTGTTTTTTTTTTGGGGGGGGGCTTGTTACTTAAAGGACCCATTATGAAATAAACGTTGACGTTTGTTTTCTCTGGTTACTTCAAAAGTCGAGTTTTTGGGCCTTCTAGGTTTTCTGCTTATGGATTCGAGCTGATTCTGATTCTCAGGACTTCCGAAGTTTGGCGCAGACTTAGCACGGCGAAGCCTTAAACCCTAAACCCGAACAAAACTAGAAATGCCAAGAACTGCCGAGACTGGCTATACACGACGCTTAGGGTGTAGGGTTTACTATGCCCATTGAGAAGCAAAAGCTGGCCCCATGAACTAGGCACCAAGAACAACGAACGGGAGAATTTCAACTGGGAGAAGCACCTCATGCTCTCGGAGTACCTGACAAGCCCTCAGAATTTCACCCACGTGGCTCGGCTCCGATGGTTCGGGGGTTAGAGTGTACCTGGGGCCTGAGAAACCTACATGCATCGGGCTCCCCGTTACGATCTACACATACATGCATACCATACATCCATACATACATACATACATACATGTCGATCTAGTCTTTCGCGCTTTTTAGCAGCAGCACCCCCTGAAGAATCGAGTTTGTTCAGGGTGGTTGCTTCAGTATTGCCCCTCATGCTTATTGCATGAGGACTGTGCACATGATACTGGCTGACTCTGGTGGAGGTGATGACGATGATGGTAACTGATGAAGATGATGTTGATTATAAGGCCAATGCTGCTGATTTTGACTGAAACCGGGACGGTAATAGTACCATGATCACCAGGTTTGCTGCCTGAACCACTAAGTGGGCTGCATTGGGTACTGCCCCGCTACTGCTGGTAGTATATAGTAGTAGTTGTAGCGATAGTAGTAGTAGTAGTAGTAGTAGTAGTAGTAGTAGTAGTAGTGGCAGTGGCAGTGGCAGTGGCAGTGGCAGTGGCAGTGGCAGTGGCAGTAGTGGCAGTAGTAGTAGTAGTAGTAGTAGTAGTAGTATTAGTAGTAGTAGTAGTAGTAGTAGTAGTAGTAGTATACTAGTAGCCTAGTACTAGCACTAGTATTAGCACTAGTACTAGTGTTGGTACTAGTACTAGTACTTGTACTGGTTCTAGTACTAGTACTAATGCGGTCACTGCTGCGACTGCGGCGACGACTGCTACTACTGCCACTACCATTACCTACTTCCACCACCAGCACCATCAACACCACTGTTGATTACAAGTATTGCACCTGATACTACTGCTGTTCTTCTTGGTGGTGTTGATATTCCGGCTGAAACTACTGTTGTACATCCCGTCCCTTTTAGTTTGGCAGGTTCTCATGCTGGATGCAGATGCCGCCCTCGTGAAGCATCCCCTGATCCTTGCTTGGCACGGCCGTACTGGCTTTGAGTTTTATAGTTCCAGAGTTCAGGCTTGATTAAAGTCTAAAGTGTGGGTCTACGGCTTCACCCCCCACATGCTGTGCTGCCTCGACACGACCCATGAACCCTAAGATAGGGGCCTTAACAAATACCTATATTATTGTGGGGCCTCCTTATTATAATTACACTATTAAGGGCCCCCAAACCCTATGCTAACTGTGAAGGCCCCTACACTAAACCACCGAAGTCCTAAACCCTAAACCCTAAACCCTAAACCAGCCACCGAAGTTCTACAATCAAAACCTCAAGACTTCGAAAGCTGCCGCTCAAGGAGTATCCGAGTGCCAGTGCCCTAAACCCTCCTTCGCCCGAAACCCTTACTTTTAGGGTTTAGGGTTTAGGGTCTAGAGTTTAGGGTTTAGGGTTTAGGGGTTTAGGGTTTAGGGTTTAGGGTCTAGACCTTTACTTTAAACTCCAAGCTATACAACCTTGGGATTGCTCACCAGAGCCCTAAAACCCTAAAGCCTTCAACTCTACACAATAAAACCGAATAGGGTTTAGGGTTTCGGGTTTAGGGGTCTACAGCCAAAACCCCAAATCAGGAACATCCTGGGCGAGATCGCGAAGCAGATGGAGGCCAGAGTTAGCGTATCATAGGAGTTAAAGTTAGCAAAAAGAAGTCCTTAATTTGAGGGTTCTTAAAAGGGTTATAAGGGATTTGGGACATAGAGGTATAGGGGTCATCACATTATAGTCCTGACATAAAAAAGACCCGGAATCTACCCTTAAACCTCGTTCTCATTATTCAAGGCCATTATTTATGGCTTCAGATCCCTAAACCCTAAACCGCCTAAACCCCTCTTTGTGGCTTCAGACGGACCCTGACTCTGAACATAGAAACGACGAAAGTAAGAATCTGAAACGTCTTTTAAAGTTCGACTGTTCAGGCACGCAGAGGGCTGGTTTAGGGTCGTCGTTGTAGTCAGTTATCGATTGAAAGTTGCAGGGATCAGTTTCACTGTTGTTAAGGCTTAAAGGCTGAACCATGGTAGTCCTTGAGCCCACTGTTGAACTCGAGTCAACGAGAGCTTTGTTCTAGGGTTCAGAATCTCAGAAACTGAGTAGGTAAACCTCTAGCGCCTCTGCGTGAAGCGCAGTGTAAGGCTTATGATGGGGCTTTTGTGCTTTCAGGATTGATATCTTCCTGCCATATCTGAAATGTTAGAGAACCAACCCCAAACCGTAAACCATAAGCCCTAGACCCTAAACTCTAATTTGTCCCTTAAGCATACACCCTACCTACACCATACATTCCGAAATGGCCCTGGGCTCCAGGAGTGAACTTTGGACCCTCAATCGAGACACGTTGATATGCATTTTCGAATTTATTCAGAGTCATGCCAGTGTGTATAGTTTTGGGGTGAACCCTAAACCCTAAACCCTAAACCCTAAACCCTAAATCCTAAACCGGACTGTTAAGGCTTCGGATTTGGATATTGTTGTGCGGAGGCCAGAAATCTCGATGTCTTCCTCACAAGCGAGGAGCGGGCATGAGACGTTGACTTGGACAAAGCCCTAATCGCCTCAACCCCACCCCCCAAAAAAAAACAAGCCCAAACCCTAACACACGAATCCCAAAACGTAACACACGAAGCCCAAAACTCTACAACCCTAAACCCTACAGTACTGTTGCCTGATGTGTAATACCCCAGTAACTATGTCCCATGATCTTTGTTTGAGTATACTTTGAGTGAAGCTGATGCCCAAACCATGCAGTGACCAACTTTGTCTCAGAGGAATCCGGGAGCGGTCAACATTTTGCTGTGTAGAGGGTTTCGGGTTTGTGGTCCCTAATGTGCTGCGAGGGAATTTGGCCGGGCGAGCTCCAATCAAGCCTGTGTAAAAAGGGTTTAGGGACCAACCTTAAACCCGAAATCCTCAACCCTAAAGCCCAGATTGAGGCACTGGACATTTGTTATCAAGCAGTTCGCTGAGAACCTGAGAACTACCATAGCCTACTGTGTTGTAGGTTCTTATGATAACACCCCTAATGCATAATTGTTAGGGGCCCTGCCACAGTAGCAGGTTTTGGTAGTTCAAGGCAATTATTCTTAAGCAACAGACACATGCAAACACCGAGCTCCTGCTGCAGACACCCACAGGTAGAGAGCTGCCCCTAAACCCGCCAAGAAGTCTCCACTTTGGGGTTTACTTGCGTTAGGGTTTAGGGCTCAGGGGCTTGCATTCCTTGCATTCCTTCTAGGTTCTGCTGAAGCCAGAGTTTACAAACCCCATGGTATCGAATCATTCAGAAGCCGCGTGGAGGCCCATTGTCTTCTGCCGAAGAACGAACACCCAACCACCCGGAATCCCAAAATCGTAGGCCCCTCCTTGGAGGATCACGAGGCTTCGTAAGTAAGGCTGTAATTAAGTTATGACTTACCTTTTTGTGGCTATAAGTAGATATGTGCATGGTTACTTTATGTATAACCTGGTTACGAAGTCACATGATCCTGTAAGTAGCGACACGTCACGTAGGACCCCCCTTCCTCTCGCAGCTTCTTGAAACCAGGACTGGCTGAAGTACGGGGAGAACCGCATCAACGGAGGCTTCCTGATGACCAGGCCACCACACAACCCTAAACCCTGAACCACTTAACCCTAAACGGTTTAGGGTTTAGGGTTTAGGGTTTAGGGTTGAACCACTTAACCCTAAACCTCAAAAGCTCTACACCCCTACATCGAAAACCCCTAAATATTCAGCAGATGGGCTGCGGATTGCCATAGAAGCCCAGTTGCCAATACGGTGGATCGCTACGCTGCAACCAGGCAGACTATTTCATAAAACCAGCACCGACTACGTCGGCATGTGGCCTTAAAGGCTAAAGGTCTGTAACAGGTTTAGTGTTGATTTCCTTGTGTAGCCGTGGCAGTGGATTCGGAGTTGATTCGACAGAGAATACTCGGCTTACACTGTGCTTGACACTTAGACGGAAGACACCGTAAACTAGGTGGCCTTTTTGGAACTTAAATTTGTCCCCTCTGGTTCTTATAGAGGTACTTAAACCCTAAACCCTGACTCTTCAGGGCCCCAACACCACCACAAAGTAAACAAAGACCGGGCGGCACAGCCCTAACCAGAAGCCCGAGCCGGTTCCAGGGTGTAGGTCTGCAAATTTGGGGTTTACGGCTTTAGGAGTTTAGGGGTTTTAAGGTTAGGGGTTTCGGGTTGAGGGTTTATAATTAGGGTTTAGGGTTTAGGGTAAGACATTGACAGCATCCTTGTACAGTTCGGGCTGCGGTTTAGGCAATTGGGTGTCCATCTTGCCACCCTAACTAAACCCTATGAGCCCTAAATCGCTTCCGTCAGGAATTCTGCGTGGACGCGGCATCTTTTCCAGGACGGATTAATTCCGGAACGTTTCACCCCGAAACGTCTTTTCCCCATTCCACATGCTAGGATGCGGAATAGGCATCGTCTACAAAGATCGTAATTTGTACTAAAGCCATTGAACCGTATGGTCATAAATTCCTTTTAAGCCTTTGACCCCTAAACCTTTTAACCCTTAACCCTAAACCTCGCGACCCCCAGCCTAAACGCTATTCCCTTCGACCCCAACACCTGCACTAACATACCTGAAATAAGGCAGCAGTTTCCGAAAAGACAGGGGCAGCTCTTATTGCGCAAAGCTCCCACATGCTGCGCCTCTCGAAATATCAATCCCATGCAATCCACATGACAGCACGTCCTGCTAGAAATCGACGTGCCGCAATCTGAACACGACTGTTTGGACCCACCCCTATGAAACCACCCAACACTCTAAACCCCAAAGTCATACAATACCTGAACAAGGAGCCCTCAAAGGAACCTATACCCAAAACCCAAACCCTAAATCCTAAACCCTCAACCCTAAAGCCCTACACCCTGAACCCTATCGACCCTAAAATATGGCTAAACCCTCAACCCTATAAACCCCAGACCCTAAACCCTAAACCCTAAATATGGCTAAACTCTACACCCTAAACCCCCAACCCTGCTATAAGCCCTACACTCTAAAGCCTATCGACCCTAAAAGGGTGGCCTTGGTGCCAGGACACGTTCCGAGCGCACGTGAAAGGTCCGGGCGGCCTTCGCGCCTGGAAGATCGGACACTTGGACTTGGAGCGTTTAAGGAAGGGCTGGGCTTAGGGTTTAGGGTTGAGGGTTTAGGGTTTAGGGGTTTAGGGGTTTAGGGTTTAGGGGTTTAGGGTTTGGGGTTTAAGGCTGCTTTCAGGGTTCCTTTAAAGGGTTTATGGGGGCTCTTTTAACGGATCCTACAAGGGTGTTATGAAGATCGGACACTTGGACTTGGAGCTTTTAAGGAAGGGCTGTTTAGGGTTTATGGGTTTAGGGTTTAGGGTTTAGGGGCTCCTTTTGTTGAAGGGTTCCTGGTAAGGCGTCTATGGAATTATGGGGCTCTTTTAGGGGTTCCCTTAAGGGGTCGATGGGTCTTTTTTTAAGGGTGCCCTTTTCTCCGATCTCAAGAGGCATCCTACAAGGGTGTTCTGAAGATCGGACACTTGGACTTGGAGCTTACGAGGGTTCCTTTCAAGGCATGCTATAAGGGATCCCTAAACCCTAAACCCTAAACCCTATAAAGAGTATCATAGGACAAGCAACCTGCCCACCAAGTCAACCCTAAACTCCAAGCCCTCGTACGATTCTCGGAAAGGCGTGGAAAACCTATGTAAGCCCAAAGATAGGGTCTCGGGTACGGGGCTTGGGGCTCGTGTTCCGTGTTGTGGGTGTTGAGATTCGAGCATTGATTCGGCATTGAGGGCTAGTTGAAGTTGTCATGAAGTCTTCTTGGGTTTAGCGTTTAGGACTGCGGATACCGTAACAGTAGCAACCATGGGTAGCAAAAGCTGGTAACTGTGAACACACAGGCCAAAAGACACATCGTTTTTTGAGTGATCTGACAAACAGTATAAGGTTCACATTCCGGATGAGAAGGGAGAGTGCATGAACACCATGTGGTCATCTCTAGAACCTCGGCCCTAAACTCGAAACCCCTTAGCCCCAAACCCGGAAGATCTTACTGGCGCCAATGAACCCTCGACCTTTCCTTGGCGAGGCTTGGAGCATCAGGAATGTAGCAGCAACGAGCAGATCTGCCTCAATGACATCATGAGCGGCTCCTTAGACAAAGTCTTGGGGTCTTTTCTAAATTAAAAATTATGATGGAGTGTGTCGGGTTCAGGGCTATGGAGCTTAGCGGCTCAGCATGGGCAGGGCCACAGTAGCAACACAGGTCTTATGCAAGCTTGCCTCGTAATAATCATGGACATGCGTATGTCAACCCCAGCCCATGACAGCCTTTACATGCGGTCGTGAAGGGAAGCCACATGCGATGTGCTGACAGCGAAGTAGAAATTAGCAACATTATGCAATAATCACAGCGTCCAGACGATGCTGTGCAAATTAATTTCAACTGATACGAGTCGTATTGGCCTTGCACAAGGTGCTTTCGTTGAAACACCTGTGACTACCACAACCGCAGCAACATCAAAGGGGGAAATTTCAAATGCTGCTGCTTCTGCTGTTGTTGCTGCTGCTTCCGCCTTTCTGATGACGACTTGTAACAAATCAATTACGGCAGTGACGACGACGACGACGACGACCGCGACGACGACGGATGCTGCTGCTACGACCACTCCAGCACAGCAGTTACTAGCAGCATCAAGACCACGGCGAATGCGCGACGAATGGCGACGGCCACTCCGACTACCACTGCTGTTGCCACTGCTGCTGACACCACAATAACTCCCAGCTCCGGCCGTACCTGCTCTACATGAGTTCATATGCCATCATGTTTCATAATGTCTCCATCTTTGCGATGTTTTCATGACGAAACAGCTCATTTTCGAAGTTTGCATGAATCCTAGACCCGCAACCCTGCAACCAATACACACTCTGCCTTTCCCTCTTGTATACTTAGACCCTATACCGAGCATCTCCTAAAACGAGGTCCCCATAACATTAAGCTGAAGGCAGGTCATGGCAGGTACAGAGGTTGCTTTACGGGTATGTTTTATCCGTCGAGAAATGCAGTGGCAGACGCGATGACAATCATACGCAGGGTGTTTTACTTACACTCGAAGACGAAGACACCGTTTCTGGCTGCAACGGAAGTATGCCCCAAGAGCTCCCAGATCCCTTTTCGGAACAGCTTAGACCCTGAACCAGAAAGGGAACCCTAAACATCTCATCAACAGGTAAGCCTGAAACCCTAAACCTTGGGTACTGCCCCCATAGTAACAGCCTTTTATAAGGGTACTACTAAGGGCCCAATATGTCTAGATTATGAGTATTATTGAATTGTTACTGATTGGGGGCAGTATCCAACTTTTTAAACCCCTGCCCTGACCCCTAAACTTTTTAATGGCCTGTGGTTTCTGTTGTGGAAAGCTGAGGCTCTGGCAAGGAGGTTGTCAAGGGCCACATGACCCTCGAGCAACCCGGTGCCGCCAAGTTAATGTAGGGGCGTGAATAATTACCAATACTACTTTTTTTGGGTGTTATTTATTATAGTTACAGTATAATTGGCCCCAAAACCCTATTCTAATTACTAAGGCCTCTATGTTAAGAGTTCACGGGGTAAGGCTGCACTTAACAGTGTAAGAGCCTGGTGGTGGCCAGAATGCCGGAAGCATCCCGAAACCATTCAGTTTTCAAGCCACATGCTACTTCCACGGGAAACGCATGCAAGACGGCCTTGCGTACCAGAAACCTAACAACCAAACCCTAAACCGTAAATGGCTTGGGACCACCCCAGGAGCGGCATCATCTACAATCGGGGAGGTTGCACAGCCACTTGGTCGTAATTCCTTGCTAGGGCGTTTTAGGGTTTTGGTTCTAGGACTTCCTTGACAGGGAGAGGGTTTAGGGTTTAGGAATCCCTTGACAGGGAGAGTTGTGCGAGTGCGACGAGGTGTGTGGCGGCAGGACCTGCAAGCCATGAAGTGGTGATCTGTAGCGGAATTCTATGCACCCTTACACTGGGAATCCCAGGGAATCAGACCGAAATTTTCCGTACAAGTTTCGAGCACGATAGGGTTTAGGGTGTGGGGGTTTAGGGTTTAAAATGCAAGTGTAGCAACATAACTGTGGGAAACACAAGGTGGCTTCTCGCAGATTCGGCGAGGTTAGGATCACGTGGCAGTTTTACACCGTATCATCCTGTATGACGAGCCAATTTCCCAAAATTTTGAGGGCACCTGTCCAGAGCTGTCAGGCGCATGTTGTTTTGCATTTAGGGTCTGCATGGAGTTTGGGTATGCGGCTTTTCCTATAGTCTCCATTGTGGTTCCTTTTTCCGCAGTAACTAACTATCTATTACCCTAAGGGCCCATGTACCCAAATATGAGAACATTGGCCCTAAAGTACCCATATAGGGACTACATTAAGGCCGATGTTCTACTATTTGGGTACATGGACCCTTAGGGTTAAGGATCCTACACGGTCACCCCCAAACGGAACTACAATGGAGACATCGGTACTGCTTAGGCTTGCTGAGTTGACGGCCCTGGCCTCCTTCTGAGGGTCGGAACAACTTGTTGGGTAGTTTCTTTTTAAATTTAGGGTTTAGGGTTTAGGGTTTAAGGTTTAGGGTTTAGGGTTTAGGGTTTAGGGTTTAGGGTTTGGGTCCTTTTCATAAGGGTGCCGTGCGATTTTTCTGGGGACGCCAATTTAGACAACTACTCTGTTGTCTTATTCTTTAACTCCATCATTGCCACGCTGTGCTGCAAGAGCTCTACCTCAAAGCTCCACTCCGATTCTACCTCAAAGCTCCACTCCGATTCAAGTCCAATAACCTTTTTAAGGGGTTTAGGGTTTAGGGGTTTGGGGTGTAGGGGTTCAGGGTTTAGGGTTCAAGCTAAAACGCTTAACCCCTAGCCGCAGCCTCTTGGAAGGTTCGTTCTTGTGGATCCGAGCCGATCAGCGACCGTACCATGGAGGCTTTAGGGTTTCCTTTGAGGCTCTTAGTTCTCCAATACCCAACCTTTAAACTTTTTGGGCTCTTATAATTTAGTAGTAATCTGAAAGTTTAACCTTTTATTTCCCTGGCTTCTTGGTAAAGTAAGGGCTTTAGTGCTTACTTGGAGGCTCATGGAAAATGGTAAGTACAGTTACAAGTACCTCAACTGGGGTCATATTTACATACGAGTATAGCTACCATAAGTCCCATGAGCTTTCAAAGTAGAGTTGCTCCTGTGGCCCAGAGCAGGGTTCCTCGAAGGCTCTTCATGTTATGTCGGGTTTCATCAATTCATCGGAATCGGGCAGTAAAGGTTTTTAAGAGCTTACTAAAATCTTCATAGCTCATATAGCTCGACGGGAGTTCAAGAGAATACGGTCCGC
The DNA here is from genome assembly GCA_905221635.1 of Symbiodinium sp. CCMP2456. Taxonomy (NCBI): domain Eukaryota; class Dinophyceae; order Suessiales; family Symbiodiniaceae; genus Symbiodinium; species Symbiodinium sp. CCMP2456. The sequence goes on from CAJNDV010033087.1 coordinate 32,174, forward strand.
GCAATTCCTGAACATGTTCACGTAAAGCTGGCCCCTTATACATGCAACAACAAAGCCACAGTGAAATCCGAAGAGATTCCCCAAGGGACCCTTATTGCACTCTGCCCGATGTACTATGCACTAAACCCCTAAACCCGAAACTTTAAGCCAGATAATTCCCTTACAGAGCTCTCGTAGAACTTTTACAGAATTCTTAGGGCAACCCTACACCCCATAAGCCCTTATACAGCTCTTGTAGCACCTTTACAGAATTCCTAGAGCAGCACTAAACCCCAGAAGCCCGAATCTCGGAATGTTTGAAGTTCCAGGGTTGGGGTTTGGGGTATCGCCTTTCGGAGGGTGCAGGGTTTAGGGTTTAAGGGCTTAGGGGTTTAGGGTTTAGGGCAAAAGCTTTTCCAGTAGCATATCTTCGTTTGTAAGTATTTTGAACATGTTCGTGAGTGTTGTATTGTTAGTCCTTTGCCTATGCTTCTGCCTTGCGTCCAGTCTGTTTGTTTTTTTATTGCTTGCATTCTTATTATTACTCTGGTTCTTAATCTTATGCGCGCATGCATGATCACTATGATGCTTACTGTTGTGTGTAAATAAGAGCGCTTATTTGCTTTATGCTTGTGTGCATGACCTTTTCTCATGATCAGAGTTGTGATGCACATGCTTTAGTTCTTTTCATCGTGATTAAGCCACATGCTGTTATTATTCGTGCGCTACTATTCTTATGCATGTGCTTGGGCTTGTTCTTGTTCTTATCCTGACTTTTGCTTTTGCTGTTCTCTTCTCCACCAAGACCTTCGCCTTGTCCGCCAAGTCATTAACCTGTAAAACACTACGTGGAGAAGAGGTTTTAGTAGGTAGCATCGGGATCCCGATATGCATCCTACACTTCGGATTTAGCACCCGGAATCCCTTCAAAGAGTAGCCACAATTGTGTTTTTCCTGTGTTTGTGTAGGGTTTGGGGTTATCATAGCCTTGAAGCACTATTCAGCACCACTTTAAGACAAGAAGGCTTCCATTAAATCGGTTGTAACTTATGTTTGCCCCAGAACTACCCTCCCGAACCCCCTTGAGCAAGAATTGAACCAACGTCAAAGCCCAGCTCTGTCAGACTCTTGGAATGAACGATGACCGCTGCTCGGCTACTTGTGGTTGAGCCTAAACCCTAAACAGCCGAACCCTAAACCCTAAACCCTATAGACCCTAAACCCTATAGACCCTAAACCCTAGACCCTAAACCCTAGACCCTAAACCCAAGACCCTGAACCCTGAAACTCTAAGCCGTGAAACCCTGAACTAACAAACAGCCTTGAACCGAGGGCTTCAGGATCGGAGCTGCGAGGGTTCCTGGCCAAGTTGAGGTTTGGACTTTTCCGTTTCAGGTTTTTGGGTCAGGGATTTTGGGTTTAGGGGTTTGGTGTTTACGGTTTTTCGGTGTCAGGGTTTAGGAGTGTGGTGTTTAGGTGCCTTTGTAAACCGTTAACCATTGGGCATTGCAAGGACAGGAATCATTATCCGGACTGTTTCTGGCCACCTCGCAGCTCCTTTGTACACTGTCTGTTGGCCTTTAATTACTCCCACAGAGAGCTCAACATAAGTTAGCGCCGCTGCCATTCTCTCGAGAAAGCCCCTGGGACCAGCACGTAGACGTAGATTCTATGAATGTAAGCTTCGTCGCTTATCGTGGTGTGTGCAGATATGGGCATGCCCCAGCAAGACAGGACCACCTGTTTGTGCTTTTCTTCAACACTTTCGCAACATCTGTCGATGCGTATAAACGCATTCCTAGAATGTCAGTAGATGTGAGGCTTTTAGCCCCCTGAGCCCTCAGCAGTAGTAGCACGAACAGGCCTGCAAGTGCTGCACTTCATGGGTGGCTCGAAGCGGCTAGCTCCTGAAGTGTTGTGCGTCACCGGGCAGCAGAATGTAACAGGCTTCTCGTGTCAAGGATTTTGAAGTTTGTTCTGGCAGGTAAAAAAAGTACCAATATAGCGAAGATTAACATAAAAATCTCGTGTTACTTATATTATGGGAATCCCAAGTACTAAAAGACGCCTATGTGCTCAAAGCAGCAATTGGCTTAAATAACTGTAGCTACTGTAGATGTTGTTGAAATGGGTATTCCTAGTTCAAGAATCCCCCGGTTGTTATTGCAGAACGGAAGTTCGTTTGAGGAGCAGTCTTTCTGATTATTAAGGCCCCTATATTACGGTCACGACTGTTCGAGGGATATAGCCACCTTGACCTTCATCAGCGGCCAGCTAGTGTTGCCACACCTTTAGAGTGAGGGTTTCGGGTGCATCAGCGGCCATAAGGAGAATCCGGCAGGATAATAGCAGCACGAGTGGCAACCCTAGCTAGGCACCTAGAGATAAAGAAGTGATGTGCCGCGAAGTCACTGGCAGTCACAGAGGTTCGGACCAGGCCCTTATCTTCGAAGCCGAAGTCGCACGACGGTTTTGCACTCTTCGCTGTCAGGGTTTAGGTTTTAGGGTTTAACGTACTGGCATAACCAAGCCAATGACATTTATGCGGAAGCTTGCGTGCGTGCCTGCTGTTCAACGACTGTTTCAGTAACTTTCCTTCCAATGCCTTGGTTGTTGGTTGGCCCTATGATTCAGGGCTGTGCCATGCACAAGTTTCGGAGTAGATTGTGATGAGGAGCACCCTAAGAGAGCAGAGTTCGAAACAGCTCCTGAGATCCACGAGATACCCTCCGGACAAGAGGTTCGCTGAATCATAGGAAGCAGGAGGAGTAACAGTGATGCAAGAGCAACAAATGTATGCATAAAGTAAACACACATTTATACATACATACACATATATATATATATATACACACATACATACATACATACATACATGCTTACGTATTTTTATATGATTACATACATACTTGTGTGCACGCGTAGTAACAACAGTAGTTGTAAGCGCAAAATCCTCTTGTACTCACTCAGCCCATCTGCCACACCGAGGACGGTGGCAAAGATTACACCGGCGATGGTCCTAAGGGCTACGGCTGCATGAAGTAGGAAGTGAGTGTAGAAGCCTGAAATCCCTAAACCCTAGTCGGGAAAAGGTGTCAAAACAATAAAACCTTAAACCTAAACCGCAACATAACCCCATCATGCCTATATTACATACAGGATTTTAGGTATCTTCAGGGTTGTAGGGCCCAATCCCTGAAACCCTACACCCATGAACACCTACATCCTAGAATCCTAGAAGCTCTCTCCGCTAAACCCCGGCAGAACCCTAAACCCTAAACCCTAAACCCTGAGAATCCCTGCCTGTAGAGCCCTGATAGAACCCTTATGGCACCCTTGTACAGCCGCTGCAAACCCATTCCAGACCCAGCGTCGTGCCCACTACATACTGGCTTATGGACTTCATAGGCAATTAAGGGATCATGGAGCTGATAGGGTTTTGGGGCAACAGGGTCTTTCCTCTCAAATGTTTACAGTTTCACCTGCCAGAGCAAGCTCCTGCGCGGCGACTCTAGTGGCTGAAAGTATTCAGGGTTGACCTGCTCTACCTTCACCTACAATTTAGAATGCTTTAGAATTGAAGCCCAGGCGTCATGCCGTACTGTTCTGTAGGGATTGGGGCGACAGGTTTGCGTTTGATTTCAAGAGCTGGAGTGTATTCAGAGCATGTGGGGGGGATGTTGCCGTTACTTCGCATGTCGCTATCTGTCCCTTCTTTCCAGACCCTAAACCCTAAACCCCTAAACCTAGACCCTAAACCCTAAACCCTAAACCCTAGGGTTTTTGGGGAAACCTAGCCAGCGTAGAGAGCCTAGCCAGGTGAGGGTTTTTCTTTGATGAACGAAAATGAACTAGCAAGGTGACCCCTCCACAGGACACTCGCCCAGCTATCAGCAAAAAGCACATGCCATTCAATAACCCTAAGGGTCCATGTACCCAAATAGTATATACTTTGGCCTTAATGTAGTCCCTATTTAGGTACTTTAGGGCCAATGTATATACTATTTGGGTACATGGACCCTTAGGGTAATTTCAAGTCACAAGCCGCAAAGCAAAGCAAAAGCTCAAATCCCCACCAGCCTTGGACGGTTCATTACCCTCAGACCCGAGCTCCCGTAGCTGAAACCCGTTAACCCTAAGGGTCCATGTACCCAAATAGTATATACTTTGGCCTTAATGTACCTATATAGGGACCGCTTTAAGGCCTAAGTATCTACTATATGGGTACATGGAGCCTTTGGGTAAGGCAACTAAATCAGGAAATAGTAACACTACCGTATAGGTAAACACGGTAAACGCTATTTGATCTTTCGGCTTGTCGTAAGTTGCCTCTAACTAATGAAGCCAACATACAGACCCTAGTATATAGCCTAAGCAACTGTAGGTTCTTAGCCGCTCATATTCTCTCGCTGAGCGTATATTGTAGTAATAAGTAAGTAAGTCAGTCAGTAAGTAGTTAAGGAAGTAAGTAAGTAAGGAAGTAAGTAAGTAAGTAAGTAAGTAATTAAGTAAGTAAGAAGTAAGTAAGAAGTAAGTAAGAAACCAAGAAAATAAGCATGGACATATATATATATATATGCTCACCCCCCCCCCCGTTGACAGACCGCGGCGCGCATACAGTGTGTTCCTGGCAAGTGAGCCTGCTGATTAAAACCTGTTCGTGATTGCCGCCGTTGGCTTTTAACATTGGTTTTAGTACTTTCCTTTGGTATTGAGACTGGCGTTAATTTTTATAGTAGCA